>JAPMOQ010005572.1:2645266-2669077 GCA_026543055.1 Argiope trifasciata
GAGGACAAGAATTCAATTTATTCCATTGCTTAACAATAAAATGCGTTCAACATATCTTTGATGTAAAATATCTTAAATATTTTTAATGGGCATGGAGTAGCGCAGATTAAATTTAAGTTCGTTTTTTATTAAATTAAAAAGTTCTTGAACGATTTTTACTAAAAAAATTATTTTCTTACAAGCATGCATTTTTTTCAGAGAATATTTTTAACCAGGAATTTTTAAATTCTGTGAAAAAAAATTCTGAACAGATTTATATTTAATGTTTCTGAGTAATCAGTGGTTTAGAAAATATTAACGCTTAATTTAATTAATTTTAGGTTGAAAGAATATAATCATTCATCTTCTACATATTAAAATAATTTTTTAATTAAAAAAACAGAATTTGTAATATTTTTTTAAAATAAATTTCTTATAAAAAATATGTAATAAATGATTGTGAAATGTATTGATTTCATAATGAGATAATTGGTCGTTTCTGACTATAAATTTCGGAATCCAACCATCATAATATCTTTAATTAACATAATTTTATGATATATTTATTATTATAAATTTATATTATTTTATTGCCTATTTATATTATTTTATTTTATATATTATGTATGCATTATATTAGCAATCATATTTATGTGATACTTTAAAACAGATTTCATTTATCGTACTAAATAGTTGAAAATATATTTTATATACTAAAGAATAGAAACTCTAATTGATTGCTGAACTGTTAATTATACTAATATTCTATACATCACAAGTTATTAATCTAAATTATTAATGATGCAAATATATAAGAAGCTGCTGAAACTCTTTTAAAAACCTAATTTCGACTTTGTAGTTTTGAGATCTGGAAAACCGAAATTAATCATTTTTGTCGCCAATCGTGTTAAAAATTTCAACATTAGAAAACTTTTAACCTTATCTACAGTATATGGTCTGCATGACACAATCCTATCTATATGATACTTTAAAATAAATTTAAATTAAGATACTAAACAGCAGGACAACATTCAAAATTTTTTTTCCAACTTTATGATTTTGTGATCTATGCTGTCTCAAATTGTTTCACGAAGTTTATAAAAGCGTTATAAAATTAAATTCAAATCCAGATATATCTGAGTGTCTGCAGTTGCAAAAGTAATTTTACGATATCTGTTCTGTACATATAAAATCAAAATAATGCTTCAATATATTGCAAAAAGGTGTTTAAGATTTTGTTGTTTTCTCACTGAATATTTGATATTCTTATATTAATGCTAACCAAATAGATGCTATATTTAAAAAAATAAATGCAGTGCTAATTGATTCTATATAATTCTATTTTATAATAATTCTAATATTTATTTTCTTAGAATATCAGAAAACAATATAAACGCTTCTAAACAGACAAACAACATTGGATTAATGAATATCCTTCATTGTTTGTGTTCATAAACCAGCAGCTTTCACTTTTCTCAAAATATTGTGAAAACAAAATTGTTTTTCAAGCATTTATTTTTTCTCTTTTAATACGTTAAGTTTTGTACTTTCTATTTTTATCAATATTCCGTTTTGCTTATCTCTAAATATTCCATGGCCTTCCCCTGGGACTACATGTGCTAAAGAATTTCATTTTTATATGCTTAAAACAAGCAAATTTTGATTCCACATGAGTAAGGGTTTCTTGATATTAATGTATCATAAATAAGAAATTAAATATAAAATATATGCCAAATAAAAATGCTTTTTGATACATTAATAAAAAATATACATTTCACACAAATTCTCAGAAATATGATTTTTCTTGTTTTCTAAAGCGTTTGTCCCTTCCTGATGTTTGAACTCGGGGCCATTTGGTCCATAGTAGCTTAACAAAATTACTAGTAACAAACCAGTACACTCGTCTCCGGAAATTCTTATGTGACTTGTGAACTTACCACCACACGTTGTATAAACTATGCACAAAATGCTTTTTAAACTGATGGTATTTAGTGGCCACGTAGTAATTTGGACTGTCAGCCACAAAGCCACCAATTTTTTTACGGAGACTATTCACGATATGGGAAAAGAAATATGCGAGAAAAAAATTTAGTTCCAAAAGTTGACGATGGAGAAAAATGTGATGCTTTACACTCAAAGACAGTAAAGATTTTCATAAAACACGGAGAAAACAGGAGTCAAGTCCTTCACTGTTTCCCATTTAAGAATGAATGGACATTTCCCCATTGGGGAAATTGAAAATACTTTTATCAAAACTGTTATTAAACGTGAGTAAAGGGTTTTTGAACATATTATAAAAATTAAATAATTTAATTTACTCCGAAAAAAATATATTAAATGAAAACAACAACTATGATGTCATAATTATGCGCCAAACTTTTGAAACCGCATCTGCTGTCAAAGAAGCGTACGAAATAATAAAGCAATACTGGTAAAAACAAGTCAACCTTTTAAACAACACATCTTCTTTCTAAAAGGCTTAGACATATAATAAATTTATATAAAAAATATATTCGATTAAAAGATTTTGATGAATATTGCTGTTTATGCTTTATTCACTGCCTACGCGATTTCTAGCTCCAATTATTTATTGTCTCCAATTAATGAAAACCTCCTAATTTAAACAGGATCATGTCCTCACATAATAATAAAATAAAAAGAGTCACGAGTTTCTAGGAACATTATAAAGTATCTGTAATTGAAGATTTAAATCTTAATAAGAAATGTCTTATAAGTTCAAAATAAGCAAACGCTTTTATTTTACTTAGTAATTTTTTTTTCATTTCCTATCCCCAGAAATTTTAATTTTCATATTTCACTTTGTATTCGTAAGATCAACAGCCTAACTTAATTGTTTTGGAATTTAATAATCTATTAAACGTCTATAAATATTTTACTCAAAAGTAAAATTCAGGAAACATAGTATTGCAGGATTCCATAAGATTTATTAAAATAGTTTCGAAATTGAAATCTGAAAATTTAAAAATGATTGAAATGGAAAATTATCCCCTCTTTATTACATTAAAAATTAATTGTAAAAATTTGTTTTATTCTTTAATATGGTTTAAATTTGAAAATAATAAACATTCATTTATCCCTTCAATGATCTGCTAAATTTTTGTGGTAATTGAAATAGATATCGTTTAATCCAAGTTAGATTTTCGATCGATACAGAATTGTTTGAGCATGAAAATATTTTATGCTCAAACATGCTGATCATGGTAAGTCAGTTGACGAGCGTGAAATACTTTTATCCAAATGCTGGGTTTGTTACGTAAGAATTTGTTTAACAATATATGTTCGTCATCCAACCGCAGATCAAAATAAATATTTGTATTTGTCATTGTTTCTTATGGCATTTGTCATAAAAGGGTTGGAACTTTAATAGTGACAACTATTTATTTACATGAATGCAAAAGTGATTGATGTCGCCAAGTTTACACTTCTTCAATTTAGTCGCCAGAATTGTGTACGACCCGTTTCAAAAAATGTGGGAGTCTCAGAACACCTGTAGCACCTGCAGCATGTTAATAGTTCGAATGGACCAGTCTACTACCGCAAGACTCTCTGGAACAGTTTTGAAGCAAATCCCACTAAGTGGTTTCTTCATCTTAGAAATTAAAGTCCCAAGGGCTTGGATCTGGGGAGTATGGTGGATGGTAAAGTATTTCCCGGCCAATAATATTCTGCAAATCAGTCACATCTTGCGCTGCATTAAGCGCATTAAGTCGAGCATTGTCATGAAAAATGATAGGGACGTTATGCAGGAAGTGTCGCTGTTTTTTTTCTCAAAGCTGAGCTGAGCTGGTGCTCCAAAAATAGCAGTAATACTACACATTGATGATATGCTTTAGGATGATGCCAACACAGTTGTACGTAAGAATTAGCTTAACTTTGACATTGCTGAGAAAGAAAAATTTCTAAAGAATTTTCGAAAGTCGTGGTGACCAGTAATGATGCTATTCGTTTGATTGGAGTTTCAGTTTTGGCTGCTATGATCTGGTCTGTCTCATCCAGTGTAATGATCCGGCATAAAAAGGCCTCTCTTTCGAGCTGATAGTGCTCCCGATGTGTTCGCGTAGCGTTGTATCGTAGTCGTTTCTGCATCACCAATAAATGATGTAGAACCCATCTTAACACATGATCTGGCATTCCTTTAGAATGGACAGAACAGTCGTATGTGCAATTCCTGTCTGTAGGTCAGCGCACGAACGTTAGGCATCGGTCACTGTCCATTAATGTGACAACAGCATGCACTTTTGCTTCCATGACACTAGGATGACCTGGCTATTGTATGCCTGCCACATTTTGGTGCCTTTCATAGAAAGCTTTTTCCCATCTTGCAATAATTCTGTAAGGCAAAGACTCCCCGCAAACCTCTTGAAACCCCATATGACATTGTCGTGCTGTACGTCCTCTAGAACATTAAATTTTTATACACCGTGTTTTTTCTTGTTTTGAAAACGTCATGATAACAATTACTTTAAATTTTTAGTTACTACAAGGATCAGTTCTTCGCGTCACTCCGCATGCGTGTGACTTAAGAAGAACAACTCTTTTTGATGAGAAGTACGGGGGGTATGTAGCTAACGTGGCATACGTAACATTCTTTGGTTTCGTTGCGCGGCATTTTTACAGTAGTGTTGCCATTATTAAAAGTTCCAACCCCCATAGATAAACTCGCTGAAGAAGTCAGTGATTTTAAGCCGAGAGATCGTCATTCTTTTCCAGCAGCACCATTTAAGCTCAAGAGAGCGTCTTAGTTACTAATGCATCACATTTGTTTACACAATTTCTTTTACAAACGGAGGCACAATCACACAACTCAAAAGAAAAATACTGATAAAGAACAACCATGTCTAAAGCAGTAATCGAACCCGGAACGCGAGAACACTGAAAAGACGTTCTTCTCCTATGCCAGGACACAAGTACTATTCATATCTTAAAATATTGATGCTGATGTGGTGTAGAGAGGAGGATGCGACTCTAGGTGTCGTCCTCATCATCTTTTAGAGCTTCAAAACTAAGTGGTGCTTCCCAAATTGTACAATTGCCACTTTAAAATGGGCCTTAATATAACTAAACTAAACTTAAAATATTTAATAGCTTCAAAGCAGAATATTCTTCGTAATCTTCGTAAACTATTTTGCTTTCAAAGAGAATACAGAATTCTGCATTTCTACTCAAATATTTCGGAACTCAAATATATCCGAACTTGTATAAATTTTATTTTAATTAATTTCATATATCTTTAATTTAATTAATTTTAAATTTATTGAATTAATCGTCTTGAATCAAAAGTACACAACGTTACTCTGAAGTAAGATCTGGAATTATTTAGAGACGTCTAAATTTAAACAGATGAAAGAAACATTGTCTAATGAGACATTTAATGTTATCTATATTTAATGATATTTAAAGAAATACCTTACAAAAAGAATACTTTAGTTTTTCGGAAAAAACGTCCCACTTTTAGGGCACTTTCGTTTTTCGTGGAGATTCCCTAATACTTAGCTCCTTTGTTGGTTAATTCTTTAAACTAGAGCATTTGTAAACAAATCTTATTATAAATGGAGGCAAATTTAATTTTTAGGACATTTATTATGTTATTTTGCTTATATATAAGTAAACCAGACAAACAGATCAACGAGAAAAAATTAGAATATAAAATGGAAAAATACTAATCTTAATTTAAAGTGTTGAGTGGTTATAGTTGAAGTTCAACTTTGAAATGGTTCTAACGTTCCCCTATCACATTCCTGACAAATGTCATTTCCAGTAAGCTGTATCACCACTTGTTAAAACTCTCAGTTGTTAAATGCCTCCAGATTGCCAGATGGCGGATCTTCTTCATCCGAGTGGTCTTCGCATCTGGTCACTAGTCATGTCCATCTAAACAACCACTCCTTGGTTTTCATCACTTAAGTGAAATTTATTACACTTTTAAGGGAAAGGAGTGTGTTCCAGAACGGTCAGTTACAAGGACGCGTCATTAACTGATTCCCACAATCACCTGGTTACCACTCAGGGAGTAATTTTGTCGACCAACTATTGGGCGATAGAGAGCATAAGTGCACCCATGTGAAATGAGAGTTGGAGATATGACAGAAATAAAATGCGAGGTTTTTTAAAAGTAGGAATAGAGAAACCTTTTGGATTGCAGACTCCTGAGTTACGCTCCCCTAGTAGAAATTCGGAGGATTCCTAGAGCTACCCCCGGAGTAGCCGTGTTAACTAGCAACCTGTTAGTTTCTTGTGATGTTGTTTCTCCGAATTAATGGAACATTTATTTTGCGATAAACCTTCGGCTGTTGTGCAAATATCAATTTCCAATTGGTTGAAATATCAAATATTTCAACCTAGATAAGAAGAAGTTGTTCTTACGTGTATATATATCTTATGCTCATATTTGATCGGTTAAGATCAAGATATTACAGGTCATAAAAAGGAAAACCACTGGACTAAAATGTTATCAAACATGGTAATAATGTAAAGGAGGTCATGGGTATTTCTTTTGTACCAAGAAAACAAGTTCAAAAATTCCCTACCAAAGGAGAAATGGCTCTATATCATTACTATTAAGCAAAATTGGACATGAAAACACCGGTATAAATATGTTTAATCGTTTCTGAAATGTGTTATAAACTATGTTCATTATGTTACCTCAAAAGCAATTTTTGCGATAATAATCTGAACAATTTGGCAGAACTGAAAAATACGATACACCGATACGTGTGTAACATTCCTCCTGATAGGTTAAGAACTACTGTTGAGAATGCAATAATTCAACATAGCTTGCTTTCAGAAAATGGTGGACACCACATTGAACATGCTTTGTAACATCTTACAGATATGATTTAACACATTTTAAATGGACCTTTTTATGTTTTATTTTGCTTAACAATATTGAATACAGCATCATTTCTACCCTGGTGGTGAGTTGTGATTTTTTTTTTCAGGAAAAAAAAATTCTATGACCATCTTTTAAATTATTACCAAATTCGATAAAATTAGACCCATCAGTTTTCTTTTTATAACCATTTCAAAGTGGAGCATTAATTATAACCACCTTGTACTATTGTGTATAGGATATAAAATTATTTTATTTATGACTTAGTAATAGATGTAAAAAGATGTAAGAATGCGGACTCAGAATGCTTCAGTAAAATTATTCATATATACAAATAACATATAAAGCATAACATTCGAAAAATATACATTATTTTGAGATATTCGAAAACAAGATGATGAAATGTAATGTTCAGTATGAAATTCTAACTTTCAAATTTAGTGCTGTCTGATGATTTCAGTTTTTAAATTATTTTTGTATGTAAAATGATGAGGAAAAACTTTTTTTCATAAACAAAAAAAATGAAATTTTGATGTAATACTTTCTTTATGTGAAAGTTGTAAAAATGAAATGATGGACTACATGCCCGAGAAATATATGGAAGTAGTTTTCGAAATAGTTTATAAAGCTCCTTATTTATTTATGAGAAATAAGGAAATTTATATCCGAAAAATGTTCTATGAATAACTTCTTGACTGAAAACTTCAAAATGAATATTATATTATGTATTTTATTATTGATATTTTACCAGATTCCATATTTTAAACAAATATTTTTTCTCTCTGTTATAATACAGGGTGGTTATAATTAAAATGACTCTCTATTACCCTTTCTATCTATAGGATTTTCCTGGAACTTGGTATGTGCATTATATGAAGCATAGTTTTTCTTTGAAACTCTCACTTCTCAAGGACTTTAAACGGTCTTTGTCACGAAAGCACAGTACGGTGAATTTCATCGACAAGCAGGTCATTCCTGTTTTATAGGAGCGTCAATGTTTGCGGAGTGTAGGAGGTCTAAATGTCACTACTGTAGCTTCTGAAATGAGTGTATCAAAGAGTGTCATCTTCCAATTATGGTAGGAGCAGCACACATTTATAGGATCGCTATGTACTCCTATTGGCCAAAATTAACATAAATTTAACTCCTTGGAAGATAGCGGTAAACACTGCAATCGTTACCGGTACGCATGTTTTTGCAAGAACATGTCGCGGCGGTAAATCAAGCTGGTTTGTATGTACAGAAGCGTATTCGTTGCATCACGCCTTAAACACTCCATCGTCGCGATGGATTTCACTGGTGTAAGGAATATGTTATTTGGTATATCCAGAATTGGTCTAGAGTGATGTTCTAAGACGAATCTTCTCTCAGTTTGACAAGTTATTCTGGCAACCAGTTACTGTAAAGAGAACGCATAACACGTTATTCGCAACATTTTGTAAGTGAACGTGATTGGAACGCCCCAGGCAAGATGGTGTGGGAAGGCATCATGCAAAATAGAGGAACAACGCTTCACACACGCTGTAACAACGAAGATAACACAGAAAAATGCTCTATCTGCAATACCGTTGCGATGTAACGCAACAGTATTGCAGATAGATTATTCTGGATCATTTATCTCTTTTTAGGAGTGCTGTAGTTCCAGACGTTTCCTTTATGGAAGATAATGTTTGGCTACACAGAAGCATTGAGGTATCGGAGACACTGAAAAGTGAAAATATTGTCCGTATAGAATGACCTGCTTAATCTCCCGACAAAAATCAAATTGAACATGCCTGACATGCTCTTGGTATACGGTTTTAACAAGGAACTATTCCTTTTCAAACAGTGCAAGAGTTCAAAATCACTTTGAGAGAGGAGTGGGACAATATACCCAAGTGCAACAGGCATGGAACTCCATCCCACAAACTGATATCCGACACCTGTACAACACAATGCATGCACGTTTGCATGCTTGCATTCAAAACTCTGGTGGTTACTCCGGTTACTAATGTACCAACATTTCACATTTGAAATGGCTCTACCTGTGATCTTGAAACTTTAATCAATTAAATATGTTACCTAGACAAATGTATTCCTAAAATTTCATTACTGTACAACAATTTTTTTCTTAGTATTGGGATTTTTTTTCCATCAGTGTTTATTCCTTAATCAAGATATACATATATATAATATAAATTTATCAAAAAATAATCATTCTAAATTTTAAATATAATCTTAATTACAGTTTTCTGTATCTTTAATTAATTGCAGTTTAATAAGAAGTAAATTTAATAAAGATTGTTTTTTTGTTGAATACAAAAACAAAACAAAACTGAAAGAACATATAATTTTATGAATGTAAATATGAAAAAGGAATTCTGATTAAATTTTAGCTAGAATTAATCACAATTATATATACTTTTAAGTGATGCTGAAAAATAAAAGCAATTGAAGACCTATATGTATATAACAAAATAGCATTTTTCTTATTATGTCAATCATGATAAAATATGTACCATCATTCAGGTAAAGAAATTAAATTTTTCTCATATAAATTATTAATTCAGTTTATAAGTTATACCTATATCCGCAAATTTAGACAAATAGTCATTATCATATTAGTTCAGTATTCTTGACATAATATATTTATGAATAAATATGTATGTATATGCATCTACAGTTTATGAAACGGAATATTTGAATAATTATATAGATTATCAATTATATGGATTTAATAAAGTAGAATATCTTGAATTAGGACATTTATATATTAATATATTCATGAAACCACTATATTGTAATCTGCATCTCATTTTACTTGTAATGTATTCAATTTATTACTATTATATATACTTCTGTTGTTAGAGAGCAAAAATTTTCATATTGCTTGTTTTAACATACATATAACCATAAAAGCATTAAATAATTAAACCCATTTCCTGAATTAACAAAAATTAAATCTCAACTAATTATATCGAAATCGAAATCAAATTTTAATTCGGAATTAAACAACAAAAAGTTCACAAAAATGAAATGCAACCTATTAATGAAACAAATATAAATTGGCATAATTAAGTAAATGAAACAAAAGCGACACTAAAAATTGAAATCGAAACTGAAAAATTTTTCGGATTCGAACAAGCTTAAAATTTAAAAATTAAAAATCTATCTTTTTATTGAGTGAGTGCAAATGCAGCTTCTACTAAAATACAGATGAATCTAAATAATTTGACAATATAAGCAAAGTAATAAGGGATACAACTTAATAAAAATTGCAACAAATAGAAAATAATCCGATCTGAAGACTTTTTCAAAGGTCACCCTCAATCAATGATTTTAAATAAGGGATTTGATTTTTTCTGTGAGGAAATTGGGCAGTGTCTAGCAGTATTGCCCCTTCATGACCCGAGCTCAAGTGCTTTAGCTAGTATTTTCCTGCGTTATTATGAGGTAAAGATAATTAAAAATAATTTATTAAATGGATGGATATTTATTGATGTTTAAATTTTGATTAACTTAGAGAATACCAATATTGTTGCAAATTGCTACACTAAACAATTAATTTTAACATAAACAAATAAAAATCATCTTCAAGCTTTTATCTGGATTTGAGAATCGAAATTGCTAATGATAAAACAATAGTTGGTATTTATGATAAGAGAGACGAGTTCAGCTTTGAAATAATTAAACTCTGTAATCATCACACTAATCTTAACTCTGAAATTTTCAAAAAATTAAGTTTCTCACAATTCAATAAAATTAAAACAATTTATAATAACAAAATTTCATTTATAAAAGCAGCCTATAGTTTTATTAAAAATTGAAACAATAATGATTTTCCCCAAAACTACCGCAATATCAATGTTTTAATAACAATAAAAAAAGAAATGATGAAATATTAATAAAATAGATGGCGCTCAGAAACTACATTTATCTTTTTTTCTTTGCCTGACACTGTATTATAATTGGAATGGCAGTTGGGGTGATGTGGTGAGATTTCTCCGCCTGTTGCTGGTATGTTCTTTGCCTTTTATTTTTCTTAATTATGAGGTTGATTGTCTTAATTTTTGGTTGAATATTCTTTAGTTTTATGTAGTTTTATTTTATATACATTTTTGCTTTATTTGGTGAAGTATTTAATATTACTTCGTTTTTGTGTTTTTTGCTGTTAAAATTGGTATATCTCTTTTGCCTTAATTTTCGAGGGCTTTTTGAGTCACGAGGGGTCAATACTGTTGGGCATTGTTCGATTTCCACACACACACACACAAATCCATTTTGAATCCTTGCCCGAGAGTGACCCTTGAAGAAGTCTTCAGGCAGGAATACTTTTCTATGGGTTGTAATTTTGATTATACTGTATTCCTTTTTAATTTGCTTAAATATATATATATATGTGTGTGTGTGTGTGTGTGTGTTATAATTATGCTTCCTTCAAAAAACAGCATCCTATAACTTATACGGGTGATCGGATTGCACGGATTACAACGAAATTTGTCAGACAGATTGTAAACTATATGTATGAAGGAATTTTTAATTACAAAATATGCCCCAGTGCGCATCTTTACTGTTAAAATGTCAAATTTAACACAAAAAACTACTAAAATGGTATATAGAATCAATATTAACATTTGATTTACTAGTTTTTTGATAACCTTGTCGTCTAACCAAATTAAGTAAACGTGAGGGAAAAAAAAACATAAGAAAAAAAAGAACATATTAGAACGAAATTGAACAAAAGGGATAGTTTTAATGGTGTTCAGAATGACGCAGGGAAAGGTACTCCATGTCAACACCCTTGTTCACCCACAAAAGCAGTCGATGGACAGTGTGTTCAACATTAGATCGTTACTGATCAGTTGCGATGCTTTACACCTTAAGCATTATGGAGTTTCCAGCGTTTCCCGACTCTTTATTTTATTACTCATAATTCCTTTTCGGTATTTTTAATATTGTTTTTCTGGTCGACATTTTTGAACCATTTTTTTTCTTTCGAAATTCCATCAATGAATTTTGCGCTGTATTCCAAATTTCGATGCAATTAGTTTATTCGTGTGCGTTGTAGGATACTGTTTATAGGGGAAGGTTAATTATAACTACTGTATTTATATAACCATTTAATTCTATTTTGAAATGAGTTTTTTGACTAATTTAACATTTAAAATTTTAATTTCTAATTTCTAATATTTCAATTTTAAATATGTTATCTTAAAATTAATCTCTAAAATTATATATATATTTATATATATATAGCTCATTCACAATAATATATTTAAACAAACACAATATTCTAATAAAACTAAATATATTTAAAGTAAGCGTTAATTAGAAAAGAAAAAAATCTTTAAAAAAACTCTATTTAAATAGTCTTCCAAGATTCCTCTTTTGCAAACCGGAAGACCTATATCGATTCCATTAGAGCCACCATGAGCCACCACGTCCTTATAGTTGAAATAAGAACCGATTACGATGCTATTATCGTAATTTATTTTCAAGCATTAGATCAGTTACATGGTTCTGCGGCAAATAAAATGACTCCGAACTCAGCTTTAGAACAGTAGAATCGTAACGATTTCCTCTAGAATGAAACTCCCTTTCAATCTTTTTTTATATTTGAAATACCTGATTCTTAAACGATCCGAAAACGCATTTTGAAAGCACCTCTATCACCGTCTGCAAAGAAATAGAAAAGGAAAAAAAAAAGAATATATCTAAGAAACAGTTTGAAAGAAAATGGCAGAGAAGTTTTAAGTAAACTACGTTTTTGAACGTCTAGAATAATAATCATAACGGCACTAAAAATGACATTTAGATACGAAGAAATTTAACTTGAACTCTTTAGAAACTAAGTAATAGTCTTCATTAAATTCCAAGTAAAGTTTCTAGGTTTTTATTGAGATTTTTTTTTTCTTATTTTTCTGCCACAATTAAAAAGATTGCGAATCGTTTAATTTTAACTGTACATTATTGAGATATATGTTATTAAATATGTACGTATTAGTTCAAAATTTGACATGATTCTTTCTGTAAGGATTCAAACTAAAATATATTAGTTTTATTTATACCAAAAATATACTGGAAAATGAATAATAATCTTGGTATTATTCAATTTCACATGATTATTAGTGTTCGTGTTAAAAATTAATGCTAATAATCATCTAATTAATACTAATAAAAACATAGCAATTTACTATTGAAGCAAAGTAAAATAATCTGCAGTGTATCGTAAAATTATTAATCAGTCAACATTTTTAAGGTAATCAGATTTCGTGTAGATAATCAACACTAATAATCATCTTCAAAATTTTTAAATTCATAAAACTGTTAACCATATGCATAAAAATATTACAATCTACAATTGAAACAAAGTAAAATAATCTGCAGTATATAGTAAAATTATTAATTAGCCAACATTTTTGAGGTAATTGGTGTTCGTGTTAAAAATCAACTCTAATAATCATCACAATTTTTAAATACATAAAACTGACATGTACCCAAAAAATTGCAATCTAATATGAAGAAAAGTAAAATAATCTACAATGTATAGCAGAATTATTAATCAGCCTACATTTTTAAGGTAATATGCATAGTATACCCACATTATAATTAGAAGAATTTATGGTATGTTGGAAGCAGGAAAAAACACGATAATTGTTCTAGCATTCATGTCAGGAAACGCCATTGGAAAGGGATAATCTACGTTGTTTACAAATTTAACAGAAGTCATTTTGCTGTTTCATTTTGCTTGTTGGAACAGGTTTACAAGGTAGCTTTATGTGACAGCAGCCAACTCAGCTCGTTTACTTATAGTGATCTTATTGATCCAAAATTGGTCCAATCTGAGAATATCAAGAGCATCAAACTATTACATACATAGTAAGACAAATGCATCCATACAATCAATTTCAGCTATGAAAAGATGGGATAATATATTTTAGAGTATCAGTAATTTTTTCTAAATTGAACTGATAGATCTAACCATCATATGAAAGGTTATAATTCGTAACTTTTCTGACAAATGCCTTTATTGAGTCAAATAATATAAAATATAATTACTTTCATTATTTAAAACATTTTCCCAATTTCAATTATACAGTAAAAGCTCTTTATTCGCAAGGTATATGTTCCATAAATATGCCGCGAATACAGATACCGTGAATACGGAATGGTAATTTATATGGGATTATAGGGGATACGTTCCTAGGTGACAAAATAAAAAAAAATGTATAAAAATTCAATTTAATTGTAGTTTTTGAAGATTTGATTAATTATCTTAAGGCTTAGGCAATGATTTGAAGAATTTTGTAATTTTCTCTTTCTTGGCAGTTTTTAAAAGGTCCTTCAATTCAGACTGATACGCAGCAGTCGCAATAGCAATTTGCCTCTATAAAATAAGACTTCGTTCCATAGACGTTCATAAAGAAATCGCAAAACTCATTTGCCATTCTTAAACCATCACTAAGATTTTTTAAATAAAATGTCACGTTTCCAGTGCTTGTTGAAGCCTCTTCTTCAATGGGTTGTGAATTTAACATTTCCTCTAAGTTGGTTTCAGTCAAATCTTCATCTTCGATTCAAGCAATTACAGAAAGTCACTTGATTCTATCTTTTCGAACCCATCTCGTCCTATTGCATTCGAGATTTCGGCTTTGTTTGCAGTCAGAGTTTGAACTTGCACAAATTCTTCGTCATTTTCCGCAGTCAAAGCAGGCCAGTTTTTTCCAACATGACTTCAATGTGTGTGGCTTGAGTTCTTCCAATGATTCTTTTATGTTTACGATGCATTTTGCGAAGTCAAATTTCTTCCAGCATTCGATAACATTCATATCAGGATTGCATTCCATATTATCCAATATGATTTTGAAGATATAATAGAGCTTAAATGCCTGGATTATTTCTTGGTCCATCGGTTGAAGCAAAGCCGTCGTGTTGGGAGATAAAAATGTCACTTTTATATTTGGATGCATAGTTTCAAGTTCGATAGGATGACCTGGTGCATTGTCCAAAACTAGAAGTGCTTTAAAGTCTGAATTCTGTTTTTTTTAGCAAGTTTCAACTTTAGAAACAAAACATAATAAATAACTTTTTAATAACTTAACTTTTTAATAAATAACTTTTAAATAATTAAATAATAATGAGAACAGTAAAGCAAAATATTCAAAACAGAAACTAAGCAATAAAGTCAAACAAGGAATTATTTTTAAAAAATGGAAATTACACAGTTACTTTGCAAATCAATTGCACGTGAAGAAATTTAGATAGATGTGATATTTAAAGCATTCAAATAAATAAAAAGTGTAACAATTAAACCAAAATAAATTTTATTAATGGGAAAGTGGCATAAGAATATCTCAATAATTCTTATTTTCTCTTATGAAATGTTTAGCGGAAAAATTATTTTCTTCTAAAACCAGATAAAAAAACTTTTAAATATAGATGTATCAATTCATACCTAAACTTCTTGAAAATTCTGAATTTAACTGAAGCAAGCAATGTAACTTAGATAAAAACGCGTGCCACTTCATAAAAATATGTAAATGCTTAATTAGGCATGAAAGAATTCTAAAATATTGAAACTCTAATTCTTAAAAACAGCCTTTTAGAACATTTCGCTTCCTGTTCTTCGACCAAAATCTTCAAAACTTAAATAAAAGAATCACTAATGTATTCGAAAGATAGATTTTCCCAAATATACATTAGTCTCATCAAGAAATACAGCTAGAATGCATTTTATATTAGATGTTGACAGCATTAGCATATCCACGTCGTTTACTATTTATGCTTTCATTTAATATTCTATATAATATGAATGCCACAAGCAATTTGCAAATATATGGATACAAATATTAATAAAATCTTGGTGTCTGGTTGGTTTATTCACAGAAGGAATCTTACATCTCTTTACTAATATCTGTATTTTATATTTTAATCTTTTTCAAAGGTAACATATTGAAATATTACATCTCAGTTATTGCTTAACACATTCCATACTAAACACTTTTAAAAGCAGCATATTACTACTTTAAATATTGATGCTTTATATTTCTTTACTTTATATATTTCATATTCATTTATGTATTTCAGAAACTTTATTTTATTTCTATAATAATATAAAAATATTTATATAATAGAATTCAATCGATGTTCTTTATACATTAGTCTTCCGAAAAGTATCTATAACTGCTCACTTAGAAATACATCTATTTTAATGTAGATATTACGGGGAACATATTTCATTGCATGTTAACAAACATTTCATGTAATGCATAGATTATATTGAAATAAGAAAGTAGTGAACTTTTCTTACACATATTTAATTTTCTTATAGATTTGTAATTTTGATTTACACTTTGTCCTCAGTTAATTTACAAAAATAAATCTAATTTATTAAAGTTCATGCTATTGTCCTTACTTTTTTTAAAGAAATTAAATTGCATATCATTTAAAAAAATGGTTTTAAACTGTATACTTTGCGTACAGGCGTATATCCTAAAATTCACATTAAGGTCGTTTATTTAGTGAAAATATTTGTTGATGTGTATGAAAGTGTTGAAAAAACAAAGTGTAAACTTTTATGGATATAAGATACACCAAGACGAGTCGTATTTATATTGACAATTCTGAATCGGAAACGCGTTCCTGATGTGTAAGGCAGGAAACGTGTTACCGACGTTTTGATGCAAAACTCAGAGATGGATAGGACAGAAATTAGCAGACAACGTGTGTTTTTGATACGGTATATGCAGCAGTAAAAAAACAAACGCTGAATGGTTAATTTATTCGGTATTAAATGGGCTGATTGAATTGGAAATATATGGCTGCAATGTAGATGTAATATCTTTGCAGCATGGGCATGCTCGAATTTTCAATGCTACCACAAGGCGTACCTTGGCGTTCAGAAAGGGAGGCTGTCAGTGAGATAAACTGATGTGCTTTCCAAAAGAAATAATTAAGGCTCTATAAATTTGGAGTAAGATGAAACTAGTTCATCAGACCAACAAGACCCATCTTTGTTCCAAATAGAAGTTTCAGGATCAGCTGCATGCCCATCTATCGCATTAAGAAGATATTTGTGATTCAGCAGTTTTATGTCATTACGAATTTCATCGAGTATCTTACCACACCTGGAAGTTTCAAAACGTTTAGCTATTACAGCCTCTGTATTGTGTTATGATATAATTAATTAAATGGAATAGTTAATTTTTAAAGAAGTTACTTCAAATCTAAGATTTTTTTTTCCTTTTCCTGAGAATTTTTATCTTTATTTTCAATATTATATCTGTAAAAATCCCATTTTTCTGAGTAATTAAATTTTTTATGTCTCAAAATCTAGAAGAATAAACAAATATTTTATTTCTATATCAGTTATCACTATAAAATTAAAGTGCTTTTGTTTTGAACCGTTTTCAAGGTTCTTTAAAATATTATAAATGAAACAAACTAAACATCAGAAGCAAATACAATACTAACAAAATTAATGGAATGTCTAAAAATAAAGGCTACGTTTCATATAATATAAGTACATATTTTTTTTCACCTGCCTTAATTGATTAGAAATTTTAATATCTTTATTTAATATTAATAAAGTAAGTAATATCTTTTAATGAATTATGATTGTCTAACAAAATAAGCTATTGTATCTCTTCTAATTTAAGATATTAATTAAATGATTTTAGTTCAATTATTATTACCCAATAAATATTATTAAGTAGATATTTTCTTTCTCTCTTTCCAACACAGGGCTGCAGTTTTATGCTACTATCTTGACTATTTTCCATTTGTTGTAATTACTTGTCTTAGGAACAAAAATCGCAGGGAAAATGTTAATAAGTAACGGTTCACTATAAAATATTCAAGAAACTTGTTTATTTGAGCTTTATTTGAATTATCATTGTCTTAATAAATTCATTAACTTTAGAAATTCATTCTGTTTACTAAAAGTCATTAAATTTTTATGCAAATATTTTCACTGAATATCAAATTGCAGTATGTATAGTTATTTATCGTAATTATTTTAAAGGGAAATGTGATCATTGTTTTACTAATTATCATGGATAAAGGAATGAAAATATATTTTAAATTATTAATTAATCTTATAGGATAAATTAGTTACATGACAAGAGATTCACTATCGGGAATTACATATTTTAAATAAAATTACTATTTAACTTATCTCATGCATACATTGTAAACACAATATTACTATCTTAGTTCTCTAATAAATATGTTGTAAAAACAATGCTACTATCTTGATTATCGCATGTATATGTTGTACAAACAACATTACTATAATGAGTATCTCATGTATATATTGTAAAAATAACATTACCATCATGAGTACCTAGTGTATATATTGTAAAACAACATTACTATCATGAGTATCTCATGTATATATTATAAAACAACATTACTATCATGAGTATCGCATGTATATATTGTAAAAACAATATTACTGTCTTATTTATCTAATATATATGCTGTAAAAATAATACTTTTAACTGAAATGAAATAATAAATATTAATACTTTCAAACAAAAATCATTTCTATTATTCTGCTCATGAAAGTGAATCATTATAGTTATTATTGACTCATACAATTTAGTTTTTCATACTTAGTTTAAATACATGAAGCAAGGATCCATGACTACCGAGTAGAATGACATTTCCTATTCCTAACAGGAGAAATATTTTAGTTCGCTAGAGCTGAAGTCTCACACTTAATCTAACATGCAGATGGATTGGCTTCTTTGTGGACTATAAGAGGAAATCTGGCCCTCATTTGTGTTTCGATTGCGAGAAAAACAATAAATCATCCAGGAATTACTCAAATCTTTAACCGAAATTCTCTTATAGTCATTATTTTTGCTTTGAATTTTATACATCGCATACAATTATTACCCACGCAATTTTATACAACATAAATCTCAAGTCTTTTCCCATCCATTTTCATTTTCATATTTAGTTGTTTAATCTAATTTAATAAATCACATCCAGTATTATCTAGAACAAAAGATTCATGACAAAGAGGAAGAATAACTATTCCAATTTGTGATAGAGAAATACTTAAATGTTAATCCGGATCATTAAATGAATCCTGTAAAGAAGGTCGTATTGGCTTTCTGGTTAATTTAAGTTTAATTTTGAAACTTTTTATTTACACTGGCAGAAAGGAATATCGAAATATATGGTTCAATTTTATTCATTATCTCATCCACCACAATTAAATAAAAGAGAAAGGTCGGGACGCTCAATTAAATAAAAAATATTCTGTTATTACATTCAGGATGGTCATAAAATAGCTTTCCATATTTGCAGTAATCTACAGCTGCGATTTATTGATGGGGATGGATCAAATTTCATATTTAGTTATGAAAAACATAAGAAAATGAATTACAAAAAAGTAACAAATATGCTCTTTTCTACACAGTGATTACCCTTAAATTAAAAATATTGTATAAGTTATTTTCAATAAACTATTTCTTTGAGTTTTATAGTATATTTCACTTATTTTAATAAGTTAATTTTTTATTTCTCTGACATTTGTACAATCAATTTTCTTTATTTCATCATAATTAATGAAATGATTTTACTGCTTACAACACAAATTTTTCCATGATGACTTAGAACCAAATTTTAATGATTTTCAAAACTTTTCCTTTCAGGTTTTCTACATTTTGAATTCATTTTATTCATTAATTCTAGCTATAGATGTTTCCAAAGAAGAAAAAAATTATTTTTTATAGCCACTCTGTAGAGTATGCAATCTTAATCGATCTGTAATAAAACCACACACGTGTTTTATATGTATAATAAAAATTAAAACCTCTTCTAGTATAAAGACCTGTTTACGAATATAAAGAAAAGAATTCAAGAATTCAGAAGCACCAATAGTTAAAAATTTTAATCCAATAAATTGACAAATATATCCAAATTTACCGGACAAGATAAATTTTTTATTATAAACCATCAATATACTTTATTATTATAGTTAAGATAACTTCTTGTACATCTTGAATTAACCTGCATGTGCTTGCCTAACGGAAATAAACAGTCATTTATAGTGTATTTATATAAATGACCTTTTCATATACGACTCTCGGAGGAGAATGGAAGCATATCATATCCTCCTCGAAAACATTTCCAGGAAGTTACCTGTTCAGGAACAGAAACCTGTATTCAAACACGATATCTGCAATTGCGAATTCGTATCTTTTGGCGAAATAAATAATTGTCTTCATTATCGATCGTTCTCGTATGTTTAAACATTAATCTTTGCAAATGATTCAGTATATATTTTGTGTGATATCTCCAATCCTTGTCTTGATCCATTGAAAAGATCTAAAGATCTTTTGGAGGGAAATGTCACTATAACTTATCAATGTTTCGAAATTAGAGATAAATTTAATCAAGAAAGTTAAAAGTATTTTAATGATGATAAACTGGAACGTGTTTAGTGTTTTTAAAGGATTTTGAACGAAACCTTTTCTAAAAAGATATAATTAGAATTTATTTTAATCTTATTAATTAATTTTAATACTTATCTGTAATTAAAATTTTAGTTCCAATATCTAACTATTCAAATTAATTGAAAATATTATAACATTTATAAATTGCAAAATAAAAAATATATATTTATCTCAAAAAATAATTATGCAAACTTTGTTTCTGTCTGCTTTTATTTATTTAAAACGATTTGTGAAATACTCTTACAGCCATTATTTTTTTTTTAATTTTATTTCAACCAATATAACGTTCATTGAAATACCTTGATCATATGAGAGAAAAAAATCTCTTTTTGATTAATAAGTTAAAACTTATTGCTGCAAATAAAAATTCCGAAATACATAACAAATCTTGCAAAATTTAATCTGTATCTAATTATGGAAATTTCTAATTTCTAGATTAACATCAATGCATAAATTAAAATAAAAATAAATTTTGTATAGAAAACTAGGATTTTATCGACAAATTCGGAGCTCTTAATAGGAGAAAATATTGTTCATTAAATTAGTTGTGTGTGTTTGCTTATGAGCATGTGCGTCCTTGGATCCTTACTAAATTTGAAATAATCCTACAAGGATTTGACCATCGTGGATCGATGACTTCGCATTGATTTAAAATCAACAATTCGAAAATGCAGAGAATTAAATAAATGGCTCTTTGCTATGTGATCATGCAGATTCAATTGGGATTTTGTGATATTTTTTTTTCTTTCAAACAGCCGGAAAAAGCTATTACAAAATTAAAATTTTCGGGTTCTTATGAGTTAATCACATACCAGTAATTATTCATCAAAACTGCCACTCGATAGATTCTTTAACTTATTCAGCAACTTATTGCGCGTATCGGGAATAAGTCCCTTTTCTATTGCATCTCACATTTATCGCAGTTTAGAGTGTTTATTTTTACGATTAAGCTTTTTATTATATCATATTATTATAGTGTAACATCTAGTATTAGTTTACTTCGTTTGAAAAGTATTTGAAATTTCCATACATCGCATCTAAATAGTTATTTTTAAAAATATATACATTCAGAGGTTTAACATGCTAGATTCAAATACCAGTAGATTGCAGTTGTCAGTGGCCAATGCATACAAGACATTCTCGATCTTATTCGATGTTCACCATTTAAATAAGGATAGGAAGATAAGCATTTTTAGAAAATATACTAGAATATTTTTGAAAAATATCTTTTCAGCTAGTTTAAACAAATGCATGAGGTACGAATATGACTCTTATATGTATTTCTATGAAATGAAAACATGCTTATTCTATCGACAATGTATTTCAGCTTGTATGTTGTACATGTGACCAAATGCAGTAACAATGAGCAATTATTAAGAAGAGAAATGTATAGCTTCCTTCTTTATAATGTTCATTCATTTCTCTTTTTATATTTGTAAGTAATTATTTTGGAATATTATAAAACGCCATTATCTTTCTTCCTCTTAGTTTAGGTTACTCGAACTAGATGTAGAGGGCATACGATTTAACTTAACTTCCAAGAAAATTTTAATAAAAATGACTTTTTAACTAAATAAATACTTACAGCAACAAATATGCAAGTACCTACCTACTCTATAAACATCATTCACGTCTATCTTTGGAATCCCCTAACTCGACGCGACAGGATTGAAATTTTACTCTCATAACAAACCATCAACACAGTGCCTTATACAACTATTAGATTAATGCAAATATTCCGGGTCAATACATGCAGCATCTTAAACCCCTTTTCATATGTTCCTCTCGTGGGGGAATTGAATCGCGTACACCCCCCCTCCTCCAAAATATTCTCCGGATGTCCCCGGTACAGCTACGGAACCGTGTTTACAAGCACAACCCTCAGAGATTGTGAATTCATATCTTTTAGGGTAAGGAGTAATTGTTTCGATCATTACTCAGTGTCGTTCATTTAAGCATTAATCACTACAAACAGCACAGCTCTTGCATTCTGTATTATTACCACTCCGCGCTGTGTGTCTCGCAGGAAAGATCATTGGGAGGAAATGGTCGTTATTGTGCATCAATGTTTACAGATCGAAGGAAAGTTTAAATGTGCGTGTTATGGGAATTTTAGTGATGAGGCACTGTTCGCGTCTTTGTGTTGTTTGGAAGATTTTTGCTGTGGTAAATTCTTTTCGCGTTTTTTCGCTTACAGGCAGGTATAGTATCCGTAAATATTAGCATGCATGACATGAAAGTGAAAATGTTTATTGGTTTATTTACAAGACAATCGGTCAAAATATTCTGACAGTAAGGAGACGAATACATCTTGTCTAATGTCTTGCTCTATAAATTTTTATTATGATAATAGCACTTGGTCAATATTTTGTACTTGTATTTACCTTCTATACTTTTATATTTTCCATCGTTTGCAGCTTTGATTTTATGCTGTTATCCTCGAAATTTACTGCGCATTCAAGTACGATTATCAATCCATTAGTAAAAGAAGACTTTGAACACAGGCATTTTTAACATTGATATATTAAGCATTAAACGGTACTCACCTTTTAATTGAAAAAAAATTAGGATACATTATTTTGAAATCAATGAGCAATGAGTAATAATGACGGAAATAATTGGAATCTGAAGATCATAGGTGCCGACAGGTATAAAGTAATGAATCATAGGAGAATTTGGCTCTAAAAATCTGATACCAACTTATATAATTCTTTATCCGTATTTCTGTATTATAATTTGTACTTGGTCTATATATTGTATTTATATTTATCTTTTATATTTTTCTCCTTCTACAATCTCGTTCGATATTTTTATATTGTAGTTCTTGAGATTTATTGAGCATTCAAATACAATTATTAATCCATTAACAAAACGAAATATAACACTTTGAATCTAGATGCTTTTTATATTCCTCTGTTAAGCAATAAATGTGCTTATAATTAAAAAGTTTAATTGTAAAAGTTTTGCAATGTATTATTTTGGAATATATGAATTATTTATTAGTATGTATTTATTATTCCAATTTTCTGTTTTTTTTTTAACTCCCCTAATTTAAATTTTAAGTAATATTTTTTCGTTGTACAAAAATGTATAAAATTCCATTTCTAACATCTCAGAAACTTCATTTCTTCCAGCATTTCCTTCCCTTCTCAAACTATTTTGGCAAAGCATATGCATTTTGTTGATGTCTCTACAAAACAGCTCTCAAATTATAATCTAAAATTCTAAATTTTGAAATTTTCTTCTCTAGTGTAGAAATGCGTGAGTTTTTCACTAAGTTATGAAGATTGAATTTTCTAAGATAAGGATATACTCACCATCAGAGGATTAATACTACCAGAGAATTCATAGAGAATATATTAGAAGCTCAGCAAAGTTAATGGTATATGAGAAATCTCTACTACTTATAAAGATGAATATGTCAGTGTTTCTATAGAAGTTAGCTTTCTATAGGTTAAACCACTTAACCTTGAGCAACCAAATGTGGCATATTTATACTTTGGAAAGTTCAATTATGTATCTCAGAGGAGTTAT
>JAPMOQ010005572.1:2672143-2893448 GCA_026543055.1 Argiope trifasciata
TTTGTTTAATAATAGAAATATATCTATAAAAAAGTCTAAATGAAGTAGCTGCATAGTATGTAGCACGAGTCTATAAATGCTTTAAAAAATGAAGAATATTTAGCTTTTAATTAAAAAGAGATGAACTTGTGATATCAGTGTTTTAATGTATAACTCAAGCTTCTATTTTTAACGAATTTTTAAAGAAATATTTTAACCATGTTTTTTTGAGCACGTGACTGGATAAAATAAAATAAAACAATGCCGGAATTTCAAATAAATAAAAAACTGTCATCGCAAATCAAATCTAAAGAAATACAACTTTCAGCATGTGACTAGATAAAATAATATAAATATAAAATGAGATATCTTCTAAAAAAATAAATGCAAGGCAATGGATTCTATGATCGTTTGCAATAGATCTATACTTAATTCCATAAATTATCTTTATTTACAGTAAACCTGGTTGAATTTAGACAGGATATGCATTGAAATCCCGACTTAATGGCATATTTCTATAATCGTTTGTAATATCTGTATCATTAATTCAATAATTTTTCTCCTTTTTCGCTTTCTTTAAAAAACATATTTAACATTTTGGAAACATCACCGAAAAAAACATTTTTAATATTTTGGAAGCATAATCGATAAATTGTTAGAGCATTAAACTCAAAAAGTTTTTTCGAATAAAGTTACCGACTCTTTAACTACTAAAAACTGAATCTTTTAATTTTAACTATTTCTTAAATTTTGGCTAATGAATATGTGATTTAATTGAAAATTTTAGAACGCATTACTCATGGCGAACTAGCTTGTCGCCAAAGGCGGCTAGTTTCTAATAAGATATCAGTATAGCTTACATAACTAATAACTGTTGTTACATGGCTTTCAATATCTCATTCTATAAAGATTGAAATCGTCTGGAAGTCTTCAGGGTACCTTGCATGTCATTAGCATATAATTTTTTTTCAAAATAAATACATGAATGTATTTCGCGTGAACCTGGTATTTTTATCAAATATATGGTATTAATATATAATTTGGATGTTAAACTAAAATTGATAAGACATATTAATTATAGTCACAAGATTACAAATTCAGAATTTTATCGATTTAAGGTTGTTTATTTAAGGACGTGCATACCACTAGCCTTCAGATTTTTATTTTCAATGCTAGCATATACGAATTACTTAAAAATGGTGTTATAGTAAAAAATGCTTCTTATTGTTGTACAGGATCCCGGTTTGTATAATTTATATCCCCATTGTTTGATTGTTTCAATTCAAAATCTAAAACTAAACAATAATTTTAGCACAACAAAATCATATTTAAAATTTCATTAAACAATTTCTGTTTTGGAATTATCATCACTGCAAAAATATAGACGACAGACGGTTAACTTTTTGATATTTTTAAATTAAAACTTAATAAAAAAATGTAATCATTAAGAGTTAAATTCCATACCAAATTTCATTTCTTCACGTTTAGAGCTATCACATTTACATGCGTACGAAAATACAAACAAGCAGGCAATCAGCCACTAGGCAATTAAATTTAATATTCGATAAGAATTAACATATTAGATGCTAAATATGTGCTCTAAATTTCATCCACCTAACTTTTAACCTTATAAATATTTTGTACCCTAGCACAAGTTAGCTATATTGTATCGGTTATACGGTCACACTCGCTTAAAATTTGATAGAAATCAAAACTTTTTTGCACACATCAAATTTCTTCCCTCTAGCTCCAAATGTGCTTAAGATATATGTCATATTACCATTAAAATATTATCATATTCTTGATCATATTGCCAGACAATCAGTCATAATACCAAAAATATTTTCTTCCAACTCAAGAAGGATTGAAACGGAAGCTATCAAAATCCAAAGTTTTGATTGTCGCAATCCTATCAATTTGCGAAATTCATATACGAGAAAGTGCAAATAAATTGAAAAAAATTAATTTATTAATTAACATTCATTGGAAGTCGTTATTTATATTATTTAGATGAAAGTATTCCATAACTCCGAACATGTCACTATATGTCGCGGGCAAAGTAAATATCAAAAGTGAGTTTGCACCTGAGTTATATGTATATTTATAAAATTAATGTATTGGAATCATGCAATAATTTAAGTAATTTCTTTTTGATGATAATTTATATTCCTTTGAATATGAAAAGCAATCTAATGTATAAAATAAAAGATTTTCAGAAGAAAATATTTTGAAGTCCTCCCCCCCCCAAAAAAAAAACGTAAAATTTATTAAAAAAAGGTTTAAAGGAATTTTCTGTATTATCTTTCAAGAATTATTTGATTTAAGAAATGGAAACAAAAAGAAATAAATTTATTAAGAAATGTGAGTTTTAGAATTTTGCTCCAGAACTATACATATATAAAAGAGTTTTGAGTGATAAGTATTTTAAAATCATACTCGATCAGTATTCTAAACACAATGTTGGAACCATGATTACATATGTATTTCATAAAAAAATAAATTCGCAATTTAATGGATTTTTTGGGGGAAACATATATAGATATTAATATTTTCTTGAAATATGGAAAGCAATCTGATGTATAAAATAAAAGATTTTCAAAGGTAAATATCTTGAAGTTCATAAACTGTATTAAAAAAGTATTATTTCTAAAGTAATTTTCCATATTATTTTTTAAGAATTATTTGATTTAAGAAATATAAACAGGAAGAAATCGTTTTTATAAAATAAAAAATGTGATTTCTAGAATTTTTTTCAAGAATTATATAGATACAAAAGGATATTGAGTGGCAAGATTTGAAAGATTTATATATATATATATATATAATAAGTGCATAAATCTCAATAACTTTCAAGGCAATAATAAACAAAGTAATGTCATGATCTAATTTTATTATATTGCGTAGTTGTTTGATGATTTTTATAAGATATGAAGATAAGAGATATTTTTCCAAAATTATGTGAATAAGGACACAATTTATTAATTTTAAATTCAAGTAAATTTAGTCCCAAATTATATGATATTTAATTTTTCTTCAAAAGCAGACCGTGCATTTGTATTACTGACATGTATTTATGTATTATGTAGTAAATTTGAAGTTAAACGGACTCTGATATTTTCAAGAAATTCATATTTTATTTTTACCTTGTAGATAAAGATGCTGGCGAAAAAAAAAAAGACTATCTTAGGTTTCAACTAGATATTTTTTTAATCTGATTGCGGAAACTGTGAGGAAATGTATATGCAATTATATTCGACTTCATGATAATTCCATGAACGTATTTTATAATTATGCCAAACGTTGGGATATTTACGCTTCAAATCTTTTATTTTATAATCGAATATTTCCTGAAAATCTCAATTCCTCTCTAAATTGTCATCCTCAATAATTCAAGTACAAACAAAACAAATGACTGATTCCTAGAAATAAGGATTTCGTATAAAAGTTCTAATAAATTATTTACCGTGAAAGATGAAAAATTACTCACATTAAGAATAAGTTATATTCTCAGAAAATATAAGCGACCAAGCTTCCGAGAAATTTGGTAAGAATCAAGAAAATATTTGCCATTATAATTTCAAAACATCCACCAATTGCAATATCCTCCTTTGCACATACGATTTCCCATTATGATTTCAAAATTTCCTCCAACTCCTCTTGTGACATTAAAAATGCTTAGTTTAATTAATTATTACTGCCATTATATATTCCAAATTGCACTTTATAATAAAAACAAAAATAATTCAATAATATAATGAGGTTAATTTAACCAAATGTCATTTTGAATTTCAAGTTACTGTTGCTCAGATCTAATTCAAAGATGCATTTACATCGTACCGCAAAATACTATATCAATATTTTTCTACTACCGCAAACTACAAACCAGAAGAGTTACATACCATATATATACAGTGTACTCGTATCGAATACATGTCGGAGTGAAACTCAATTAAGAGGTCACAGCAGGCAGCAACATTATAATTTCAATAAGTGAAACCAATTCCAATGACCGTTAGAAACAGTTACAGGGAGCCGCTAATTGAATGGTCCGAATGTCAATTTGGCTCAATTATCCGTTTATTAGGATGTTCCCTTCACGGTGATCAAGCTGTTACATCGCATAATCCCACTTGCAACTTATTAATCGTCTGTCACCAGCAAATCAATATACACATACAGTTGTGAAGTAATGTTCCGTACGGTTTCAGATATTAAAGATATTCTTGAAAGTAATGTAATGGCGTGCAGGGGTAACTATGACTTAATCGAGGTTTTTTGATAGTATCTCGTTCAGAAGAATTTAACTTTTAATCAAACATAAGCAGATGTTAAGTTGTTGTATAAAAAATGTATCGCTTTGCATATACGTATTTCCATTTTCCATGATTAATTTTTCATGTACATTTTTATACTTGTTTTTCACAGAAATATCTGTCTGAATAAGTTGTCTGAAATAAGTAAAGTTTCAAACAAATAAAGATTCGAAAGACAGAAAAATGCTGTCAAAACTCTTTAATCCTTTCTAAAGCTCTGAGAAATGTCCTTCACACAAAATTCCTCAATTTGTTTGTGAATTATGTATGTTGGAAAAAATGCTTACACTTTGCTCTATAAAACAGGAACGCAGATTCTTCAGTTCTTTAATTCCAGGTTCTCATCAAAATGGTATGTATTGATTTGTTAGTGAATAATTAACTAATCAAATATATTAATTAATGAAATTAAAATTTATCTAATAAGATAGATGAGTGCTTCTTCTTAAGCAGCTTTGAACTCTGAAAATATTTTAGTAATTCATGACTAAAAATAATTGCTTTTCAAAGGGTTGATTGTATCTTCAGGCATTGAACCGAAATCTTTGCTATTGAGGTAAATGTCTTTCGTTCTTTATATATATATATATATATATATTACAAGATCTAAATGAACAATACTAATTTAAAATTAAATGAATAAAATATAATCCAAGAAATAACATCTCAATTTTCCTACTACATAAATTACACCTCAAAATCCAATTAAATAAAATATCTATCAGTAAAACCAAAGTAAAATTAAGAGAAAAATCAATCTAATGCATAAAACGAAATTCCACTGTGACTAATAAGTAATATATTAGAGATACGATTTTCTCCTTACGATCTTTTTCCCAGTCATATATGGGAAGATGATGAGTACATTTATAGATCTATTTATTGGATATTTGTTTTATTCGAAGTAATTATTTTTATTAACTTTTTGCCTTCGCCTATACAAAAATGTGTGTATGACTAATATATTTCCTTCTAACATCTCTTCCCCTGGTCTCCTTCTTATCACTTCTGATATTGAGTTTGTAGTTTTTAAGTAATTTCTACAACGAATAAAAAAAATCGAATGAATTCTAAATTTAAAATCTAAATCTAAAACCTTCTCGTTATCGTGATATGGCGCACATCTTTTGCTATAAGAAGCTTTGAGACGTTTTCCTGGCCTAGGGATCACGCATTTTCCCCTTGATCTGAGGGTCAAGAGTTCGGATCTTGGTTCGGGCGTGGTTGTTCTCTACCATGTGTTCTATCAGTGAGGTTGTGAAAGAGGTCTCACCCCTTTAAAAAGAGTTTGTGGGAGTATCATCGCAATATGAGGGGTCTTTATCCTTACTGCAGTCCTCTTTCCCCGATCTTTTACTTGATTTGAACTTGAGTTCAAGTCAGATATAAAAAACAACTACAGAATCCTTGAATACTCTCTATTCATGCGCTACCAGTTTAGGTTCAAGGTATTTGAATTGGATATAGTTTGTCATATGGCATGATTCCTTTTCGTAGGAATGTTATCTAAAAAATTTTAAAACTTTTTACACCCAACAATAGTAGTAGTATTAAATGTAAATGATATGAAATATTTTTATACAGTAAGTAAACAAAAGTAAGACATCAATGTAAATCACAAGTGATAAAACCAATCCTTAAGGAGAAAATGTGAATTAATTATTATCAACCTTTTTCGAATGCTTGTTAACCTATAAATTAGTTAATTTTATTCATAAAATTAAATTAATACTAATTTATAAAATAAAAATGTATCGTAATAATAACAGTATAGTAAACCTTATTCATAAAATTAAATAAAAAGATGAATTATTCCTTTAGTTTTCGAAATGTTATTGTACTGATATATTTTCTTACAAATTACGAACATTTATGAAAAAAAGACTAATCTTTAATAAGTAGACGAATTTAAAGTTGTTTTCAAAATATTTCTATGAAATGAATTTATTCTTTGACTAGAATGACTTTTTAAAGCAAATCACTGATTGTATAAGCAAAATTGCTTTTCTCTCAAGAGATTTGAGACGTATTTAATATTTACTAGATTTGCCTCAAATGTTTATTTAGATTTACGTTACACAGAATTGTAAAGTAAATATTAACATAATAAATATGTATTGTTCTGGTTTCAATTTTCACATGTTAAATACCTAAAGTGAATGTTTATACGAAACATATTCTTTAAATGTGCAATATTTTGTTGCCTTCATTCTTTGTAAAATTAAATGTCTTTTAAGGATGCAATTATTTATACATTTTTAATCTAGCAAAAGTTATGTTTCAAGAACCCTTTATTGTCACAATTTCAAATTTCCCATTTTAAATATCTAAAGTAAATGTTTATTTGAAGTTCATTTTCTTAGTGTACCTTATTTTTTCTCCATCGTTTTTAGGACAACATTATGTTCTTTGAATTCTTACAAACTGTTCAAAAATAAGTGAGAGTACCATTGCGACAGGAATAAATATTGTTAAAGCATATATTTTCAGATAATATAATATTTGCCGAGTAATATATTTATACGTTTTCAATTTAGTGGAAGTTTATTTGTGTCTCTATATGATGAAGTAATATGATTTCGTTAGTTCAGTCTTTTGTGTGAAAATATTCAATAAGTTAATTACTAAGTTTAATTTATTTATTAAATTCGTTTAATCGTTAATTTCAATTCGGTATATTTTGAAACTTATTTCATTTACCTCAAGAAATTAAAGTTTAATATAATTTGTTAAATATCTACTTTAATCTTCCATTTAAAGATGAAAAGTTCCTATAAAGCTAAAAAAATTCTTTCTTACGGTCAGGCTGGTTAATATTTCCAACGTCAATGACTGAACGTACTGTTTGTTGAATATTCTGTATAGGAGATGCCCATAAAGGAATTATTTTGCGTGGCACACAAATTCCATATTATATTTAAGAATAATAAATGTATTTGTGCAAAATTCATATTTCTGATAAACATAAATTTCATGAAATAATATAAAATAAATACTTGAAAATGAAAGACTTGAAATAATATTCAGAAAATTTGTTTCAAGGAAAAAAATTATATTCCTTAAAATTTTATTTGAGTTAAATATTTTATTTTCTAAAAGATTATTTAAAAAAAAAATTAAATAAATATTTTTATTCAAAACTCAGCTACCGAAATTTTAGTTATTGTGTGATAACGAAGAAGATTCAACATGATCTTTTGAATTTATATATTAGTAAATAAGTTAATGGCAACAGGAATTTGATCCCAACTACACTTTATAAAAAGGTATGATTAAAGGAGTGCTTTGTATATTTTAAAGTAACTGCATAAACTACTAACTCGATTAATTTGGCAATTCTTTTGTGACTTGACGAAAAACTCGAAGGTTCTAAAAATATAAAAAATTCATCACTAGCACTAATAGGATTCGATTTGCGACAATCTTTCTTTATTTTTGCCCTATAATGGTAACCATATAAAAACTACTGACTTAAAGTTATTGAACATCTTCAATAGAGAAAATGAAGAAATTTCAATAGTCGAGCGAAGTTTCTGTGCCTCGAGTTTTATCTGAGCGTCTTGTATTGTTACAGCTGTTTATCAAGTGTGCTATTACTTACACTTACATTATAATTCTACATATTATACTTGTGTTTATACATATTATGTTTTACAACTATATAGATTCGTGTCTTCATATATAATAAAGTTTCATTATTTGTTAATGAATCTATTGGAGTTTTTATCGTACAATCCACCTACCGAATGTTGGTATAGTTACCATTACAATATGTCTGAAGAATTTGGCAATTTTTATTTGTATACTTTCATTGGTGGGAGAATATTGATCACTTCATCCCGTAAGCTGACAATCTGTTAGGTTTTATTCGAACATTCTTTACATATTCTTTTTAATTCGGCTCTGTATATTCTTTAATTGGTTTCATAGCATTAATTGTCGCATCTAGTTCACAGCAATTTATATCATATAGCTTATATATAGAATGAAAATCGAGATACATCCTACTCTTATTTGGAGAAAAGAAATGAAAATTATAAGTAGGAAAAAAATAATGTATTTATTACTATTATTACTAAGTTGAATTTGGTGAAAATAAATGAATGTAGATGCTCATGAAAGCATATATTTATTTTGACATCCATTGAAATGGCATGCAGAATTTTGCATACTATTACTGAAATTACTGAAATTACATTTTACCAAAATTTGTTACAATCACAGAAAATTTCATTTAAAAATAAAATTGGTGTTACTTAAAATCTAAAAATCTGGATGTAAGAAGGTGTGAAATTGTCCTTTCTTAAGATACTATCCAATTCATAAACGCAGGAAATTCTTAGTAATTCGATTATATTTGATATAGATGTAATTTAAATATTGAACTGCTCTTTCATTGTAAACGAAACTTACATGAAATAACTATATTTTCTAGTTGCTTGCATTAGATTAATAGTGTAGAGATATCTATCACTCGGTACTTTACAATTTATTTTTACAACAAAGGAACCCCTCCTAGCTTATAAATATAATCTTTTTCAAAAATAGTCTTATAAATGTAAAATGCTTTAATTGCATATATTTTATATTAGCATTTTAAATACTTATACTAGAAAATATCAATTATCATTTAATACCACTATTTTCTAATTATTTTTGAAATTCTCAATTCCTAAATTAAACTCTATAGTATTATTCAACTGAAATTAGCCTAATTATAGATTCCATTACAAAATATTTTAATATAGAGTTTTGGAATATTTTGATAAAACGTTCGAACAAACATTTAAAAATCTGCCTGGAAATTTCATCTCTGAAAATAACATTACTATCGTCTAGATGTGTATTTGTTAACAGTTAAGAATTCAACTTTTCAAATGAATGTTTCTCAGCCATCGTCAGCTGATGAATAAATTAATTTTACAACTGCGATTAAATATGCGAACGAAACATAACAGCTACAATTTACAGACTTTAACATTGCGAGCCTGGGTAATTATTGAATACAAACGACGACTAGAGAAAAATTAAAATCTAAATAAGACAATAAAATAAACAAAGCAATTTATTAAATCTTGCTTGGAATCTCGAAATTAATTTGATTCTCATTTATTTCTAATGAAAGCTTTAAAACATTATATTCAGCCATCTACATGTCTTACATTTTTATGAATGCTTCGAAGTTAAATTTATCAAATTGTTTATAGTCCATTTGGGAATAAATGTATGAAGTTCACATCAAATATATTTGCTGATTTAGATTTTTAATTATTATTGATTGAACTTTTACGTCAAGATATTCTAAATATATTAATTTGAAATATTTTAATATGGCCGTACTATTAATCTAATTTAAAAATGGGAAAGACATATACAGCGTTTAAAATGACTCAAAGTGTTTCCTTTCATTTTATGAGATGTTTAAATAATCCAATTATTAAATCAACAATTTCATGATTAGTTTGATAAACAATTTTGTATAAAGTATTATTATATTGAACATCTATACTTATAACTTATAATAAAGCTCAATGTGCATGTGTGTGTGTGTGCATGTGTGTGTGTGTGTGTGTGTGTGTGCATGTGTGTGTGTGTGTGTGTGTGTGTGCATGTGTGTGTGTGTGTGTTGGCGCTCTACAGACCAGGCCGTTGGACCTACAGCTACCAAATTTGGTACATGTATACCTTGGAGGTCGGGAATGTGCACCTCGGAGCCCTTTTTTCGAATTTTTAATTAGAATTTGAATTAATTAAAATTTAAGCGAAATTTCGATGTTTTTCCGCTATAACTTCCGAAAATATTATCGCACAAACATGATTTTTACATTAATTTAAAGATTAAAAAATTAGCTTTCTAATGGTATCACTATTTTTAATTTATAACGTAAGCTTCTATTTTTAACGAATTTTTAAAGAAATATTTTAGTCATGTTTTTATCACGTGACTGGATAAAATAAAAGAATGCCGGAAGTTCGAATAAAAAAAAACTATTATCGTAAATCAAGTCTAAAGAAATGCAACTTTTAACACGTGACTGGATAAAATAAAAGAAATATAAAATAAGATATTTTTTAAAAAAATAAATGCAAAGCAGAAGATTCTATGATCATTTGCGATATCTAAATAATTAATTCAATAAATCTTCTTTACGGTAAACCTAATCGAATTTAGACTGGATATGCATTGGAATCCCGACTTAATGGCATATTTTTATTATCGTTTGCAATATCTGTATCATTAATTCAATATATATATATATATATATTTCATTATAAAATGTGATAGTTTCTAAAAAAATAAATGCAAAGCTAAGGTTTCTATAAAATCTGCAAGAACACGTCAAAGGGAAAAAATTAGGTTTTATCATCGTGTTGCCATCATTTTGACGGAAGTTCAAATTTAAAAAATAAAATAAAAAATAACTATCGTCATAAATTAAATCTGAAGAAATGCAACTTTTAGCACGTGACTGGATAAAATAAAAGAAATATAACATGTGATATTTTCTTTAAAAAATGCAAGGCAAAGGATTCTGTAATCGTTTGCAATATTTAAATCACTAATTCAATAAATTATCTTTATTTATACAAGATTGAATTTATACAGGATATGCATTCAAATTCCTTTCTAATGGCTAATTTGTAAAATATTATTAATAGGCATATATATTGTTTAATACTATTATTTTGATCTAAATGAAGTAAATAATTACATTTTATGTAGCTTGGGTCAAACAATTCATTTAGGAATAATGAATATAGGTTTCTTCATACTTTGTTCTGTGATCCATATTTTACAAAATATTTTAAATAAAAGTTGCTACACCAATCAGTCTTCGAAATCAATCATTAAAACTTACTAATTTATAAAATTAATGAATATTATTAGGAAAACGCGTTCTTTTAGAACTTTCAGTCCATCATCTTAAGGAAAATATTAATTTCAGACCAATCAATGCCCGGAGTTACTTCATGGCTAATGAATATGTGATTTAATTGAACATTTTAGAACCCATTACTCATGGCGAACCAGCTGGTCGCCAAAGGCGGCTAGTACTTATAGTACTAGTATAGGCGGCTAGTACTTACTAGTATAAAGCTGAATGTGTGTGTGTGTGTGTGTTGGCGCTCTACAGGCCAGACCGTTGGACCTACAGCTACCAAAATTGGTACATGTATACCTTGGAGGTCGGGAATGTGCACCTCGGAGCCCTTTTTTTGAATTTTTAATTAAAATTTGAATTAATTAAAATTTAAGCGAAATTTCGACGTTTTTCCGCTATAACTTCCGAAATTATAATCGGACAAACATGATTTTAACATCAATTTAAAGATAAAAAAATTAGCTTTCTAATAATATCAGTGTTTTAATGTATAACTCAAGCTTCTATTTTTAAAGAATTTTTAAAGAAATATTTTAACCATATTTTTTTTAGCACGTGACTGGATAAAATAAAATAAAACAATGCCGGAAATTCAAATGGAAAAACAACAACTATAATCGTAAATCAAATCTAAAGAAATACAGCTTTCAGCACGTGACTGGATAAAATAACATAAATATAAAATGTGATATCTTCTATAAAAATAAATGCAAGGCAAAGGATTCTAAGAAATCGTTTGCAATATTTATGTCATTAATTCCATAAATTATCTTTATTTACAGTAAACCTGATTGAATTTAGACAGGATATGCATTGAAATTCCGACTTAAAGGCATATTTCTATAATCGTTTGCAATATCTGTATCATTAATTCAGAGGTGTCCAAACTTTTCGTGTCACGGGCCGGATCGAAATTAAATCCATGTTATACGGGCCACATGTATATACAAATTGAAAAATATCATTATGAGTAAAGTAGCATTAAATACTATTAATTAATACTATTTTATTGTAACTTGAAAATACAAAATACTAAACAAACAAATTATAATTATATAATTATTTTATATAAATTGAAATATTTTCATGCAACTTCTAATGCGAATGATGAAACTGTTTTTTTTTGTTGTTGTTGAAGAATGTATTTATAGTCGGGATCAAAATTTGTTACACCAATCATAAGCAATGACTGCAAATGATCATCAGATAAATTTGCTCTATATTTTGATTTGAGATACTTCATTCGAGAAAAAGTTTGTTCTCACACATAAGTAGTCCCAAACATTGAAATGAATTTACGAGCAAATTTCTTCAAATTTGGAAACTCTTTTGCATCCAAATATTTATAAAAATCTATTAAGTTTCCTTCCTTGTATTTGTCCTTGATTTGTTGGTTTGCTTGAAGATCAATACTTTCTATTTGAAGCTGGCTTGAAATTTCAGCAACGTTGCAATCAAATGGATTTTGGAACAGCCGAATTTCTTTTGAATTCATGTCCAAATCAGAAAATCGCTTTTGAAATTTTTCTTTTAAATCGGCGATGATCTTTACTGCAAATGCAATTGGAAATTGTTCTTCAGTTTTTTTATTAAATTCGCCGCAGCACGGAAAATGCGTAAAATTACATTCAGTCACTTGACTTTTGAATAATTGTAGCTCTGTTCGAAATGCTTTAGTTTGAGAGTATAAATTGCAAATTAAATTGTTTTTCCCTTGGAACTTTAAGTTTAAAGTATTTACGAAACAATAAGACTCTGCTTATCGTCAAAATTCACATGCGTATAAAATTTCTTTTGTGTTTGAGTTACCGAAATATATTTTTTTATTTAGTCTTATAACTTAACAGCGCGATAGACATTTGTGTTTGGTCAAGTATAACAACAAGGTATTTTGTTGGCCACGTAGTTTTTCGATATACCTTTATGAAAATGAAAAGGTTTGGGCGAAAACATCATTATGTTTTAAAACCCTCTGCGGGCCGGATAAAATCACTTGGCGGGCCGGGTTTGGCCCGCGGGCCGTAGTTTGGACACCTCTGCATTAATTCAATAATTTTTTCCCTTTTTCTCTTTTTTTAAAAAACATATTTAACATTTTGGCAATACCACCGAAAAAAACATTTTTAATATTTTGGAAACATAATTGATAAATTATTAGAGCATTAAACTCAAAAAGTTTTTCCGAATAAAGTTACCGACTCTTTAACTACTAATAACTGAATCTTTTAACTTAAACTATTTCGTAAATTTTGGCTAAAAAATATATGATTTAATTGGAAATTTTAGAACGCATTACTCATGGCGAACCAGCTGGTCGCCAAAGGCGGCTAGTATAAAATAAAATATTATATTTGAAAATGAAATTCTTTGAAGTAATATGATGATCTTTTCTAATATAAGAATTAAAAATGAAAATAATTAATCCGAAACATCAATGTATTTATAAATTTAATAGCTATTTATTACTGCATTGTTATTTTGAAAAGGATGTTTTAAAATCACATTTTAATACTTCTTGTAAACAAGTTGTGCAATTTTAGTAAAATAAATTCTGCAGCTGCAAATGATTCTGAATTTTCAATGAAATAAAAAGGGATAAATTGGAATAATTACATCATTTAAGCATAGTTGGTTAATATTTTCAAATTTACATAGATTGCATTCTTAACACTGCGATTTTGAAATTCCTCATGTAGTAAGCTCTAATAGAAAAAATATTGTGCGAATGTTCTGTCTTAAAATCAGAATCTTCGTATTGTTTTATATGATGTTAATTTGAAAACATGATGCTATAGATCGGTGAATGGTTCATAATTCGAAACTACTGCATGGAAGAATTATGTGTCATGACCTTTTACATGGCTTTTTAAACTTAGGAAAGTTATACGCAAACTTAATGCTGAACATTCATAGGATAACTATTTAAAAAGTTTTTAAATGAAAGCAAAAAGTTATCTTTTTTTTAATTAATAAAATTTATGAAACATAATATAAATTCATGAGTATCAACTAAGTTACATGAGAAATAACTTTCTAAGTTTTATGGAGCATGAAAAGTAGAGACACAGAATCAAAACCAGATCTTTGGAGTGTTTTAAGTTAGCATTTGCTGTCTGAATTCATACAAGCTTTTAATTTTGTTATTCATAGCCACTGTTGTTCCGTTTCAACGGGAATTTATATTCTATTTAAACTTTATTTTGCTCTTTATTCAAAACTTTATAAAATTAGATGGCAGAACTTAGACTTTTCCTCGTATGTCTGAATTATCTCTAAACATTTAAACCAACTCTCTAAAGTATCCTATATTTCATGAGTTGAATTATGAGAGAAAGAAAAATTGAGGTAAGAATAATCTTGATTATATTAAAGAATAGTGATACTAAAAAAAAAATACTGTTTTCTTGAAAGCTGATTTTTAGTCTGCTAAAATGTATGCGTAGTTTTTTCAATTAAAAATCAAACATTAATTTGGATAATTTTAATACATTTAGTACAAGGTCAAACACATTTCTCATATAACCTTATCTCACACATGTATCCTGCAAGAATTTTCATTTTCATAGCCACATCCCTTTGTAATTTATGACGCTATTATATATTTTAAATTTTAGTCTTTTATTGGGGTTAGCAGAGATGCACCTTTTATGTGAATGTAAAATATGAGTTCTATGAATGTAAAATAATACAATATGTGAAAGAATTCAAAATAAGTTAAAAATTAAACTAAATAAACCCTCCAGCTGCGTATCTTGCTTTTTCCAAGGGTTGCGTATGTTGCTTTTTCCAATTTCTTTTGCAGCCCACGTTTGTGCAGTTCAGATTTTTTTTTATTTTCTACAATTTTAGATTTTTATTATGTTACATAATTAACATATAGTACCAGCTCACTTTCTTTGAAAAATATTTGAACTTATTTGAAATCATCGCATCTAAATAGGTGTTTTAACGAATACTCTACTAGAAGTTAATTAAATCATATGGTGCATCAAATAGTAGATGTAAAATTAATGTGAATTGTGAGAAAAAAATTTAACGTGTCTTGACCCGCTAGGAAATACTACCTACTCGACTGTGACACACAAATTGTAAATATATTTTTGAATTTTTTTCATGAGAAAACGAGTATGGCCTTCAAGGATTTTAAATTGGATTCTTCATAAATCTAATAAAGAAATGAATTCTGGAAAATTCATGCTGATTTCCATATTATTTCTTGCATTTATTCTCATTTTAATGATAATTTTATAATTTACATTCTTATGGTGACAACCTATCATTTTAATTTCCTTTAGTCTGATAATTTCATTTCATTTTAACTGATTATTATGCAAACATTATTCATAATCTTATTTATTCATTCGAATCATTTATTCTTATATCGTTCAGCGTATACTTAAGTGTAATTTATGATGAATTAAATTTAGTTGCTTCTTATTTTTATCCACATATCTCAAACTTAACATAATTATTCATCTCAATTCGAATCGGGGTATATTATCTTACAAACGGTAATGAGATTTCTTTCTTCATTTAAATTCATTTGGAAGTTATTTATTAAAATATTTCCTTTTTCCCCCCTATAAACAAGGATTTATAAAATTTTATTGAAAGTTTTATTTTATTAAATATTCAAAGGTTTCAAGTGAAAAGTTATTTCATTTTTTTACTTATCATCTGCTTACTTACTGTGTCACTGATGCTGCAATAAAACAACTTTTACAGTGTGAGAGAGCTCTTGGCGTTTTAAGTACTTAGTATTGGGGGGAACACTAGATGAAAATCTGTTGACACGTGATTCGCCAGTAGAAACAGGATTTACTGTTCCTGTAACCAAACGTCTGAAGCTTTTCTTCTCATTAAGAACCATTTTAAAAGTCACATTTATCAAAGCAGTTATTACATAGGTCGAAGTTAACTGTTCAAATTGAAAAATAATACATGAAAAGTTAGTTCATGATCTTCATTCCTATATTCTAAAATAATTTTGTATTACCCTATGGCACTGAAATAAAATATGCTGTAATTTATAATTTATTTTTATTATGTTATATTAATCGCATATATATTTATGAAAATTAATTATTTTAATGATTCAGGCTTATAAATTGCTGCATTTCTTCCATCAAAGAGTTCATTAGATGGTTAAATATTTTATTATACATTTAAATTGTATGAATGAAAAATTATAGAATATATACTTTATAAAAATAAGAAAAATACATCCTTTCTTATGATATTTCTGTTGCTTGATTTCTGAATAAAAATCTTTTAATTCAATGAATTTGATGTCATTCTAATTACAATCATATTAATAAATGTGAGTATCTGAAATTGAGCAACACTTTCAAGAAATATATTTAAACTTTTCCTCTCGCCTTAATTTAATATTTTATTACTTTATTACATTATGAACAAAAAATAAAATCTCAAAATTTGCTATGAATGCCCACAAGTTACTCCAAAATGTCAGGTCGAAGAACTGTGGTCAATAGCACATTTTACAATTGATGATGTCTTTCCAAAGGAAAACATAAACATCAAATAAAACTATTAATGATTTGGAACATGGCATAAAATGAGGTCTCTTGATAGGATAGCTCAAATTATTTTCAAAACATGAATTATCCTTTAGAATTTCAAAGTACCTCAGATTTAGAGATAATATGGCCTCGTAAGTTATGTGCTTGGATTTTACCTCCTTTCTCACATTTTAGTGCTACACTTTGAATTTATTTCGTTTTTTACCTCTATATGAGATGTAAGTGGAAATGCTACTCGTAATGGGTGGTATTATCCATAATACCAGGATTATGTGTCACGGCAGATCAGCTATACATTTCACCCTAGATGCCTAAAGAGGGTAGAATAACAACTTGTCTCTAAGTTTACGTCTTATCTCCAGACTTTTATCTCTAAACTAGCTTTGACTATATACCTGGCTGGTGTCATAAAATCGTATTTAAGAATTCATTCCCAGTTCGGCTAAAAATATCCATGAAAAGTCGGATATGTCGACCAAAGCAGCTTTTGTACAAAAATAGTGTCATGTCTACCTAATTTTTTTAATTTAGTATTAGTTTTATTAATTGTCACTTAATAACTGTTTTTTGAACATGTTTTTCATTCAGTTTTAAAAATTTGTATTCTGGAAAATAAATCAAATGGATGCAAGAAAAGGAATGCTTATTTTCTCTTGATATTTTTGATATATTTTAAAGTCTTTCGGATTTATTTTAAAGCTGTTCTATGTTTAGTAAAGATAGTCATAGATGCTCTGGTAGCGCATAGTATTACCTTGAGTTAATACAACAAAGAGTGCGGAAAAACTAACAAACATTTAATGTAGTATCAGTTTGTTATATACAATATTAATAACACTTGATATAGTATAATATTAATATATATAACAATCATTTAATATAGCATAGTATAAATATAGTGATATAAAGTACAGTGAACTTACGGTATTGAGACCATCTCAAAGACGTGTTTCCTTTAAAACATATCTTAAAAAATCGATTTAAATTATCAATAGCATCGAACATCGATGAAAAAAATTTTAAAACATAGCTGCCAGTTCCTCGGCATATTAGTTGTAGGTTTCATGCATTTAGATTGTATCGATATTAGTGGGTCATGTAAATTATATCAATAGAAATGAAGTATTTTAATGTCGTTCAAGTTCAGAAAATTTCCTTTTTAGGCTCCAGATTTTCTCTCTTAAATATTTAACCTATCAAACTATCAATGATATTGAACACATAATTAAGCTCAGTTCAAAACTATTTTGTTAAACGGTGTATATTAAATGATAATTTTCATACTTAGATGACTATATAAAATGGATCATACTAAGATGACACATTTATGATTTACTAAAGTTCGATGGTTCACCACATAGATAGGCTAATATCAATTCACGAAGTTTCGAGATTCAAATACGAACTAGACTTTAAATAATTACAATGCTGTTATAGAATTAAAATACTTCGTTATTTTAAACCTAATATTTATAGCTAATATTCTGTTCAGAAATTTATAACTTTAACTAATTAGTATTTAGTGATATTGGTACTCAATGAAAAAAGAAATAAAAAAAAGAGTTCTTTTTTTCTTCAGTATATTGTTTACAGCGTTCAGATCATTGTTGTAGATTATATCAATAGAAATAAAATATTTTAAAGTCATTTAAGTTCAGAAAGTTTATGTTTTACTTACCAGATTTTCTTGGATACATATTTAACCTATAAAACTATTAATAATTTTTAATTAGCCATAGTTTAAATCTATTCTGAACTGATGTAAAATTAAATGACAAATTTCATACTGACATGATATTAAATCAAACCTCGAACTAAATTTATGATTTTAACCTCGAACTAAAGCCTGATTTTTGTATAATATATATAAGGTTAATATCTGGAATTAACAAAGTTTTCGGACATCGAAAATCAATTTATGATAATTTCTCTACTATAAAAAATTAGTATACTTCTATATATTGAACCTTATATTTATAATTTATAACGTTTTCCGAATTTTATCACTTTAATTAATAAGTGTTTAGTGAACTTATAATAAATAATGTATGATTACTTGCAAATTTCTTTTGAAATACGGTACTGCATGTAAAAATTGTTTTAAACGAGTTGTTTGAATAAAATATAGACGAATAAAAATGTAGAGCATTATTATTTTCCAATTATTATCATATGAAGCAATTTATCTGCATATTTCATTTGGATTAGCAATCGCATTTTAAGTACTTATCAATTTACAATTAGTTTTTTTGAAAACCATATAAGCTTTTGCTTTACTTTAACTACTGATTGGTATTTAAAGCGTTTAATCCAAAATCAATAAATTCATAAATTCAAACAAACTATTCCAAATACCATTTCATCTAGTGATTTAACCAGTGATAAGGAATGATCTACATTTTAAACAGAAATCCTTAAAAAGAAGTATTGTACCCATGTTCTGAGTTCTTCCTAGTCATTCCGCTTACTTATTTTTGTATAAAGAATGATCCTTTCCAAATGCTTCTTCACTTTCTTCTCCGGTTGACAGATTCGAGATTTGACCATCTTTCTGGTTCTCTTATACCTCCAGATGTTGGCAACATATCTCCTGAGTTGGCGTCACCTCTTGGCGAGGTTGGCGTTCCAACACCCACCGGAATCATTTTCCGGATCCGTTTTCCCGGGAAAAGGCAGGATTCGTTCACAAGAGTCTCCGGCGCCCATAGCGCAAGAGTTAACAGCAGCGGCGGTGAAATTTGCCCATTAAAGCTCCGCTGATAGTTGGAGTTGCACGTGTGGAATAGCGCTGCGGTGGCTCGACACATAGAGTGCCCATTTTTCTCAACTTCATAATTTTAAACTGTGGCCCTTCGTGGTAGTTAGAGATTGTGTGTCAGTTGCTTTTTGTACCCTTTCTTCAGACAAGACTTTTTCGAGTGGAAAAAGTAAACCTTAAATTTTTTTAGGATAAGGTAAGTGTGGATTTTTATATTAAATTATCACTTTTATACTATCGAAAATTATATTTGTTGTTTATAAAGATTATTTTCTTGCAATTTAGTTAATGAATAGTTTTGTATTAATTGACTAAAGTTATTGGATTTCGTCTTGAAAGTTTTTTATCTCAAATCGTCAAAGTATTTTATACTTGAAGATCGTATTCCGGATATAAAAATTTGCAATTTTTCTGCTGTTCTGCAAGTTATGTTGAAATTAAAACTAATGAATTTACTTATTTAAATATCAATCGTCTTGCATATTAATTTATACTATGAGATCAAAAATTGCACTTAATTCAGATTCTAAGATATTAATTTAAAAGTGCAATCAATGACAATAATATATTATATAAACTTAATGTTTTAAAACAGTTTAAAAGCAAATCATTAACATTTGAGAAAATTAATTCTCATCCGTAAAAATTAAATTGATTTGCTTTTATCGGTCAGATTAGTAATGATATGTTAGGCTGATCATTCGGAACCTGTTATTTGTTTCCTTCTTAACAATACTCTGAAATTGATTTGAGAAAATAAATTGATAAATAAGGTGATATAATTATTATTTTGAATTTTCATATAATTAGACAAATTCTTCATTTTTTTTCTTTGTATCAAATAAAATTTCCAATCAAGTAAAATGGGGCTCGATACTGTAATAAAAAAGACGAAATTTATTTTCTAAATAAGTTTTTCTTCGCTTTTACACATTTTATATACTATTGTACAATTTTTTAATTTATAATTTTGAATTCAATAAAAATTACTTTGTTTTTTTAAATTAATTGCTTGATTATATAGAATGATATGAAAAATTATGAATTTTATGATTTATGAATTCTTAATATTAATTTTTTTGTTTATTAAAATAGGTTTCATTTAAATTTCTTTACGAGAAAATAATGGCTTAGTTTCTTTTTTAACAATTTTAAATATTAGTTTAACCACTTAACTGTCTTATTTTCTTTACTATCTAATAAGATGACACCTTGAATTTTGGAAATTTTTTATTATTTTGATTCAATTAGAAATCCATTGAATACTTGGCTTATCTTTGTATTCGGAATAATTTTAATATTGAATTATAATCGTTATGAATTATTACTTTTTTGCTTACAGCTATAAAAATTCGATAAATCGATGCACGTATGGCACTCGGGCAAAACAGTTAAGTGGTTAAATGATTGGTTAGTATACACAGAAATTTTTGATAATTCCCTAATTAAGATGCGTGGTTTCTTTACTTCAAATCAAAGCTACAATTTCTTCAAAAAAAAATAAATAAAGTTTTATATAACTTGGTTAACTAACTTAACCATTTCTTAAACCACACTTTTTTTAATTCAAAATCTCGTATATGTAACATTTTATATCGCATATCTAAGATTTCATCCTAATCCAAGATTTTTAGTTTCTTAATGAGCTATTTAACAGAGCCATTCTTATTGAGCTATTTCTTAATGTTTAATAGAAGGTTTTGAAATTTAAATATAAATTGTAGACTAGGAAATAAAATGTTTCATCTAATTGAAGGTTTTGAGCTTAAATATATAGTAGTAAATGCGTATTCTAATACGACGGAAATAGCTTAACCATTTCAATTTGTAAAATCATCTAGGTGTGATTTTGCGTATCCATAAACATAGTTATGATTATTTTAAATTTATTTTAATTAAAATTAAAACTTTTAAGAAAAATTACGAACAATAACATTTTGATTGATTTTATGACACTCCGTAACTTGTTTCTAAAATTAACAAATAAATGAAAAAATTATGACATTTCAGTTCGCTAATTGACCTGTTAGTCACATAAAACTTTTTTCTTAATTTCCAAAACTTTCTTATTCTAAACATATACATTATTTTCTGCTTTTTCGAAACTATCTTTAAATTGTGATGTGAAAGTCCTAGATCTTTTGAAGTAATTAACAATCGTAATAGTATTTTAATAACGCAAGTATTAAAAGTATTCTATCTTATCAGTATAAATTGTTTTTAGACTGATTAGAGAACTAAATAGTTCTTTTTTTCTAAGCAAGCTCTAAATTTATGATTATTTTTTTAATGTCATTGCTCCTACACTGTAATGTTTAGTTCATTTTTTTATATTTACCCCGAAAAGAATATTGGAAGTTCAAGTGACAGATGTTAGTTAAATAACTAGGTATTTACAGATAAAGTTTTATAATTCAATTAATTCCAAATATTATATAATTGCATACAATTTTATTATATTAAAATATATCATTGCTGAATGAATGAGATTTGGATTTAATATTTGGTTGTTTCGAAGATGAGGAGTATTTATACATTTCGTTGTAAGGATTTTCGTCATTTTATCAGCCTTTAAAAATATTTAGATAAATATATGAATAAACATACAAAAATGAATGTTTTTTGTTGCAGTGAAGATTTCTGATGTGAAAAAAAAATTAGTTTCTTAGTATTAATGTTAATATTGCGCCTTTGCTGAAAGCGGATTTTTCGATTATAGAATTCTTTTAAGATTCTGTTTTAAAATCATTGAACCATTTTATTTCGCGGATAGTTTAGAAAACGATTGCAAAAGTATGAATTTTCTTTACATGGTTATTTTTTTCTTAGATTCTGTGCAATTTTTGAATTTTACGGAATGCAGAAGGAGTTATTGCATTTCACTTCGTATATTTAGAGTTTAGGCATTTATACGTTTATGAACTCGAATAAAAATTATATTATGGCATACATCCTGATGAGATAATCGCTTGACTTGATCGGTGTATTATATCCTGTACGAGATCATTTTCCTAAAAAAAATATCCATTTGAGGTTGAATTCATAACGTATTTATTGGTGTGGTTCATAAATCATAGCGCTTCTTAATTAGTACAATAATATTTCAAATATGTTTTTTTAATTCTGAATATTAAGTAATGATGATTAAATATTGCTCATTATTTTTTACGTGTATAGTGTATTGTGATTGTGAAAAATTTAACAAATAGTTACTAGTTAGCAGCAAAATATAGCTCTATTTAGATATCTATTCTTTTATTCGTCGAAATGTTGATATGAAAAACTTCAAATCTTAACAATCCATTGTCCAGATTGACGGAAAAATAGATTTAAGGTATTTGTTATGCAGTCTTCTATGGTATTTGGGGCCGCGGTGGTCTCCACTTCAGAACTTGGGGGGGGGGGGGAGTAAAATTAAAGTTCTTATTTTCTCGATGCTCCGTCGTGGAAGCTGGTCTAGTGCACTCAATTCGTCTGGAAGAAACGTACTCGTGCTAAAGTGGTGTGGAAATTTGGGGACTTGGGGGGGGGGGTGCTAGGTCAAGTGTCGTCGCTGTCATATGATATTCGAAATTACGAGATCCTTTGTTAGTGTTGTATAAAATGAGATGTTAAAACAACTATACTAATCTAAACGTTCAAGGCATTCGTATTCACACTACGTGAAATATATTTGAAGAATTGTTAATCTAACTTTTGATACGTATTTATGCAATTTGGATGCTTTGCTATTTTTCTTATTCAGGCACAGAAATAGAACCTTAATTTAAGACGAATAATAGTTATATATTCGATAATGCCGAGCATGCCTGACATGTTTGGTGACTAATCCAAGTCACCGGCAAATAAATACATAGATGCATATCGAATATATATTTTATAAACCTTCTTCGTGACCAACTGACACGAAAATTTGACATAAATCCTCAATTTTTAGTCACAAGATGATAAAACAAGTTTTATTAATTTTTCATTACCGCTATGGGGTATTCATTTCAAATGCCTACTAAAGTGGAAACCGATAGTCAGCTTTTTGATATACTTGGATCACTATTTGAAAAGAACCTACATTTTTGAGGCTAAAATAGGAAATTGACCAAATTGCTACTTTTTAAATTACCCTTTTGCATGCATTTTAAAGTAAAGACAAGATGACGGCCAATCCTTTAGTGAATTTAGCCAGAATCTATATTCTAGATGCTTGATTTTTTGATAAATTTTTTTGTCCTTCTCTTTGTTTCCCATTTATCATATTTGCTTGTACGGAAATAAAATTATATTGAATTGATTGCATACAAAATTTGATACAAATCATCCGAATTTTGGATAAATTCTACATATTAGATTTAATTCATTTGATTCAAAGTGCATAAAATTTTTATTATATTCAGACATTATTCTGAAAATATATTTTTTCCGAATCAAAGTGGTTTGAAAGTAAAAGTAAGTCAAAATTTTAAATTATTATTGATTAGAATACTATTTCTGCACGTTTTGAGTGCGAGAAAGTAATTTATATATATATATATATATATATATATATATATATAATATAAATTAAAACAATTATTGCATGTTTGAAGACTGTAATTGAATTTCCAAATAGGAACGATCAATTATTGTGTCTACTAAAATTCACTCCATCCAAAGACAGCAGACGCTTCAAATGTTTACGCAATGACTCGATTGCGACGTAATATTACACGACCTCGTATCGTATAATATTTCAAATTGAAATAGCTTTATTACAAAGTATTTTATCTTGAAAAGTTGATTTTTATTTCTTCAAAAGACATTTTTGAGGGCAATATTGAGGGTGAGGAAACAACATTTCGTTTATTTTCAATTTCAAAAAATAGAGCAAAATTACGAAATAATTGTTAACTTGTTACAACAAACTTTTAAAGAAAAATACCGTAATTAAGCTTAAACCTTAACTAGGGATATGGGGTGTGTGAGGCCGCTAGCGATGGACTTCCGGTCTCTTTAATCTATTTTAGCTCAATTGAACAGTTTGACCTTGTAGTTTCTTACTTTGTGACCTACAATACACGTGCACTTCTTCAACCGGTTTCAGATGATGCTTTTTAAAATAATTCAGTCACTTCTTTAACCGCGGTCTCTACGACCGCACTCCCTCTTAGCGTCCCAATGATAAACTAGGTTTAGAAGATAAGATGGCGTTAAAACTTAGGCCATGAAATATCCTCCATATTGCTGACATCATTATGAAGTAGTGCTCCAAACACTTTTAAATGAAGCAGAAAGGGATTTTAGGGATAAGGATAATTGGACAGAAGATTTTTTCAACTAAAGTTTGCATTCAATTCATTCTGATACGTATGTTCAAACATAGTTAATTTTTATTAGTGATAATGCATTGTGAAAAATTAATAAAATGTTTTAATATACCAAAAGAAATATATATAGAATTTCTAGGTTGATTTTGATGCTCATTCTTAACTTGTATGTTTAAAATGCCCTAGAAACCCTACTATAAAATCCACACAAGCTGATAACCAAAAAGGTATTCCATTGTATTGTGTTCCATATATCTTTGCACACTGGAAAAATAAATATGATTTAAAAGTAAATACATTTTAAGTAATGTTTTTTGAAGAATATTGCTTGTTGTAGCATGTAATGAATGTTGAGTAGAAAATATATGTTCCAACGCAATTAATTTTTTCAACAATAATATATTTTGAAAACTTTGTAAAACATTTATGCATCAAGAAAATTTTCAGCAGAATATATTGATCGATTTTCATACTGATATACTCAATAGAAAATTTGAGTATAAAGAAAATGCAGTCTCATGGACCGCACTCCCGTGTTAAGTTTTAACAAAATCTAAATTTTGTCTTTAGAAAAGTGTTTTTTGTTTAAAAATTCAAAAGTTCATAAAAACTCGCTCCCTCCCCCCCCCCCTTTAAAAAATTAGATTCACTATACGCCCACGGAAATTTGAAAATATATTTATCCGACATTGCTGTCTTGAGCTTCTAATTTTGGCACAGAATGCACCCAATAGTAGCGAAAGGATTAAATGTTCTGAATGAGTTTCATTAATGTGATGCTGTGAATTAATATTTATTACAAACTGAGATCTAGTTAATGCTTTGATAAATTAATTCATCTTTTCAATGAACTGCCGCATTTAATGGATTTCTTTCTAGCCACGATGTAATTTCAGTATTAATAAGTTGCTTCTGATTTGTTAATAAGAATTTTTAGTTTTATAAATTTCTAGACTCTTTGCATGATAATTATGCGGTTTAAATATTAATTCATCAAATATGGAAAGCTTTCGAAATATTCAGGACTTTTGTGTAATTTAAATCTATTGTTAAAATTCGAAAGAAAAAATACCAATATTATAAGGTTAAATGGTATTTAAAATATTGATTCCCGGAAAAACTCCCTTTTTTTGGTGATTATTCATTTTGAAAAAAATGAAATATATATTCGTCCAATTAAAAAATAGCAGTTGTGGTTTTTGAAGAAGATGGATGACCTGTTAGATAATGCTTAGAAGAAAGTTTCGTTTGCTCTTGTATATATGAAATACGAGCTTCTAGAACGAAGCATTATAAGATGTTACGTTTCGACCTTTGTCTGACTTGATTGCAACATTCAATATATTCTACAAGTGACATATTTCGTAAATTGCATTAAAAGTTTATTGTAAATAATATGTTAAATTATATTAAATAATCTAAGTGAATAGGAAGTTCATTTTGGGTTATTTCATGCTTCAAAAATTTGATTAAAATTGAAGATACTTTAATAAAATTCCCTCAGTGTATAATAAAAGATTATGCATTCGTTTTCTGCTATTTTCTTCATAAAAATATTTCATCCGTTCTTATTCTTTCAAATATGAAGTCAATGGCTATCAGACTCGTGCATAGTAAAAAATCCATTTATTACTATGCACGAGTCTCCTTTGGCAACCAACAAATTTTCTTTAAATATTTGTTGTTTAGTAGAAAATAAATTATTTTACGTATAATAAATTTTAGTTACATCATAAACAAAGCATCTTTAAAAGTCGAATTGAATAAACATTGTAAGAATTACCTCAATAACTTCACACAAGCTCTGTTTATTCTGTGAGTGAAACTTTTCAATGTAATTGTTTCCATGGTAATATAGTGAGAGTAAAAATGTAACTATCAGAGTTGTATATCTTCCAATCGCTTGTTGTCTTTTTCTATCTGACTTTTCAAGCAATCTATAGTAATAAAAATCCATGATTCTTTTTTTATCTTCCAGCAATTGAAAGAAAGAATATAACTTCTGATGAAATTATTAATCATCAGACGAAACTATGAAATGATTTGGAATACTTCAGTAACCTATAGTTATTTTTAAAATTCTATAACATTTTAAGATTTTTTTAGATTTAGGAAAAATCTGCACAACTAAATTGGTATTTTAGAATAAGAAGTTTCAAATAATAAGTGATATAATAGTTTTGTACAATGATATTTTCGGTAGTTGTAACTGTAAAACATCAAACCCTCGTTTTATTTTTTTATTAAAATTCTAATTGAAGGTTCAGAAACTTCGCTATATATTGAACAATAATCCTATCAATAGTGCATTGGTGTGAAATTTAGTAGCTCAGATCATAATGTATCCAATAAAGCATCGGTATATATATACAAACATGCATTCTCTTTTATTATTGATAGAGGCAATGATTCCCGAATGTTTAGATAACATTATATAGCTATGTTTATTAGTTTTGTCAACTATTCGTCTGTCTAAAGATATTAGCATGTATTGTTTCTAATTTATAACTGCATATATTCTTGTACTATGTAGTATGAGCACGTATTTCCATTTTGTGTTAGAATGTCATTTAAAAAAATTTAGTATTTTAGATTAATTAATTTTTAATTGCTTTTGTTACTTATAATATGATTTTGTTCACAACAAGAGTTTAAGATTTGTTATTGGTTATGATATATACCTTGGTTCTTGTTTAATTTTCTTATTAATATATATAATAAAAATGGGGTTTAAAATATACATTTCTATTAAAGTGCTAAAATTATATCCTCTTTGTTTTCATTAATTATTAATTTTTTCCATTAATTTGCAATACATTACAATCAATACTATTAAATCGTGATTTTCTTGGAGGTGCAAAATCTGGATAAAAGCGAATTTTGTATAAGCTAAAAACTAAAGTGTTAGTTCAGAAAAGAATGAGTAAGATTAATAACTATTGAACATTTCAAAAGTACTTGCAAGTCGAATCACCATACCAGTCAAATTCACAATACCAAAATTTCAAATAAAATGCCTATACAATTACCAAGAAAAAATTTAACTCCTTAACTACTGTGGGGTTACCGGTGACAGAGGTGTGTGGGGGGGAGGGGCTCCATACAAATTACACTAAAAAATTCAGCCCGTCAGTCAGCATTTTTTTTTTTTTTTGAGAAAACCTCCAAATTTACCACTTTATAAAATGTATTTAGTAGATTGCTTACGAAATTGATTAAAAATGGAGTTAAAGTAAATTAAAATGAGCAACATTGATCATTTGAAATAATATCAGTTTTCGAATTTATAGGTTAAAACACTACTCCAAATAAATTCTTCAGGCAAATATCTCCCATAAAAAAGCCCAAAATGCATATTAAATCTTTCTAAATATGCAATATACCCCCAAGTAGGCATATGTATGGCGAATATCGTGAAATATACCTATTTGGTTGATATATATGTATCGATAACAATCAAGATCGATCAGAAATATATCAATCGATGAATTGATGAGGAATGAAAATTAGGGAACATGTCAAAATAATATATGTATTTTTTCCATTCATATAACTCTGTATATTATTAAGAACCAAATTCAAAAACTTATAAAAAAAGATTTTTAATATTTCTTGGAAATATTTTTATATTCCTCATTAGGTAATACATTTTGTATAGATCCTTTGTATTTCCATACATATAACTAGTGGGAATTTTCACTTCAAAACCATGTCACATATCCCGTAATAAAGGTATTATTTCCATTCTCCCTGTAATTAAATATGTATACGATGTCTATGTCAGGAATGTCACTTGCTCAGAATTTTATTTTCAGTATCATATACAAGAGTCTGCTATGGTTTGTGGTATAATAATTACAAAACGAATATACATTCTAGAAGCTCCGTTTCTAACGATTGAAAGTAAAATTTGCGCATAATTGCAATATTATCGCATATCAAATTTCATTTATTTAAGTTTTGAAGTATTTGAATTGAATTTTCATCCAGAAAAATGTGCAAATCCAATGATAATGCACTTATTGACGAATTTGGTCTAAATTTCCATACATATCTATAATTTAGATGATAAAGCTAAATTACGAATATTTTTTCAGCCCTTAATATTTTTTCATTATAATACTTTACACTCGGATAGGCAGTAGCCCGAGACGGTTTGAAGTACTTTAAAATTCTGATTCTGAAAATTATTACACACACAAAATTTAGCGAATAAAACTCGTGTGTACACACTTTATTAATCTTTAAATCTATACGCGATATTTCAAATGCAGAACTTTTTTAAAAAAAAAAAGAAATAGCTATCACCGTGCATCGAATTTCCTCAGCTAAGTGATGAGCTTAATCATCTCTCGAGTTGGAACGTCAAATCATTTGGTAAAGAGTCATCTTTTGAGGGCAAAAGTTAAATTTGACAAGTATAATATTAGTAATCTGTTTACTTCGTTTATAATAAAGTAAAGGCAAATGGGCTATTTGATACGCTTAATCGCTTAGAACCTTTTAATCTTTTAAAAGTTCTGTTTTAAAATTATTTCCAAAATTTCTGTAATTATATTTTTAAATCTGTATGGTCATGTCAATCCTAATAGAAGAAAATGTTGAAAATATTTTCGATTAAAAACGAATAATTTGTTTACTTATAAAGTGCAAATTCATACAATGATATTTACATCAAAAAATATTGTCAACAACTTAACATATTATCTAAATATTTTATAGGTTATAATAATTCTTAAATTATCTGTGATGTAATAATTAGAAAATGGGAAAATTTCATTCATAATGTTTGACTTTTTATTCAATAAAATTGTCATGGCGCATGGAAATATTAAAAAATAATGATACGTAAATAATTACAGAATTGTTTTATTTATCGCAAATTTGCATAATTATCTCAAATTATTTTCAATCATTGTTAATAAGCGTTTCTATTTTACGGAAAAACAATTGCGTAAAATGTAGGTTTATTCGCGATGAACATTAAATTATACTAGACTTTTATTTCGAATTTGGATGCTACTTTTCAAGGTTCATGATAAAATGGTTAAACTACTCATTCGATTATATTCCTATTGACACATTTTCACCCTATTTAATCATTCACCTTTTAATAATACCAGAGGAAATTATTTAAGCTCAAACAATAAATCATTGCAAGCAGCATTTTGAATGCGAACTTCTCTAAAATCTTCCGAATTATTTCAAATATTTATCATATTAACGGGATAAATATTTGAATTATTTAATTTACATTATGAATCATGAGAAATTTACATTAAATATTTATCATGTTATTTATTAGTCGAAGAAATTCATTCAATTATTTCTGATCATTTTATCAGCAAAGAACAAGCACTAATTTTGGATGAATCGTGTGTGTTTTGTTAGTCTTAAAAATAGTGTGTCTTGATCTTGACCAATTAAGTAGAGGAATAGAATTTCAGACCATTTATTTACGGCCATATATTTATATAAGAACAATGTTTCTAATATACGTTAAAATATTTGATATTTACACCATTTTGTAGTTTTATACTACACCATTATCGTTAAATCAAATCTCCATCAATTCGGAGAAAATAACACCACAAAAACTGATGGCTGTTAGTTAGCTACTCCAAGATGTAGCGTATTTCACCAGTCCGTAATCCAATAAGTCTCTCTCCTCCTCCATAGAAAAAAACTCTGTATTATATATCCGTCCAATCCCCGCCACTCACTTTATACTGGTTCAGTAGATTTCTCTATCGCCCAACAGCCGTTCATCAAAATGCCCCCTATATAATCCCCAGCCGATCACAAGAATGTTCGTCAATGATGCGTCCTCGTAACTGATCGTTCTAGAACACGCGTTATGTACATTCACAATGGAAAAGATTTTGCATGCAGATTTTTTGGCACTGCCGGGCATCATTAGAGATCAAATGCCATGAGCTGCTTTCGAAAAGATCTGGAATCTGGAGGAATTTAACAATTGAGGGTTTCAATAGGTGATGATACAACTGGGTGGAAATGCCAATTACAAGAATGAGAAAGGAGAACTTACAATATCTATATTGTGATATTCCTTAATACGTTTAAATATATCAGTACAATTGCTTCTTTTAATTTAATGTTTCCCTTAAATATTAACTTATTTCATTTTTATTACGTATATTAATCCAGTTTCAAAATTTTATTGTTTAACTGTCCCCCCAAAATTGACAATTTCTATTTTATGATCGAATTGGTGGAAATATTGACTCTGCTCTATTAACCATTCATTAACATATTTATTCCGATTCTAAAAAGAATCATATTTCGGTTATATTCTAAAAAATGGATCTGGATATGGAAATAATTATTTTTAGTTCAACACGCCGAAGGGAAAATTGACTCTTGGTAAGATCGCGTTGATTATTAAAACTCCCGAAATAATATGGATTTTTTTAAAGCTCATAGATTCCGGCTGCTAGAAGAGATATGACAACAATTCTTGTATTTTCGAGAAATTCAATGAATCTTGGCGTTTACGACACTACTGCATTCAGTATTTTAAAACAGAGCATTTAAAAATATACATTCAGCATTCTACGAATACCTAAATTTCTCTTAATATTTAACTTTTTTCACAGGAATACCATATTACAAATTTGTAACTTATCTAATTTCAACCAAATTATCCATTATCTAATTTCAACCAAATTATCCATTATCTAATTTCAACCAAATTATCCATTATCTAATTTCAACCAAATTATCCATTATCTAATTTCAACCAAATATTTTGAATGATTTTTAAGCTTCTGAATCATGCATTTTATCATTTCTGTGCGGTTGAATTCTAGTAAGTATAAGTTGTAGTAGGTCGGCATTAGGGATAATCCTACACCTTTGATAATTACAAGATTATTTATAGTTATATAAACTAGGTACTTAATTCGTCAAACTAGCAATTATCATTGGTGAGTGTACTAGCTGTAAGTCGAATTTCAGGAAGGGTTCAACTGATTTCCGTATAAAATTGTCATTTATCTCTTCCTCTATAGTGTGTCTCGCAAATGAAATGTTAATCAAAAATATTGAGGAATAAACTAAATTTACAGGTTGAATAAGATCTGTCTTTAACTTATTTTTCGTTGCACTCATTAATGGAATTTGATATTTTATTTATAATATATTAATGCTAAAAAAGTAAAAAGGAATCGATAGATTAAATTTCAAATTCCTGCATTTTCGTTTAAATTAATTTCTCTAAATGCATAACCTCTTTAACGTGCAGTAAATTATAGAGATAATTAGGTTAATGAGTAATTATTAACCTCGAATAACCATTAATCTCTGTAGAATAGAGGACTTGATCGTCGTTTCTAATTCGATCATTATTCACTCGTTGTGGAGCAAGAATTAGACAATAGATTCGTTTTTTTTCACAAATGATAGTTTTTGAATTTTTCAAAATATGACAAATTCTAAACTTTTTGAGCTTTATTTACGATTGGGTAATTTTGGAAAAAACATTAATGGTGTATAAATTGATTTAAAATAAGGATTTGTATTTCTTCATAAGTCAAACTAATGGAAATAGCACAATTTATGGAAAATCCCGGAATTTTTCATAAGATTTGAAAGTAATATAAAAGTGGTTTGAAATTGAAGAATCTTTTCCCATTTCATTTAATGAAGTCCTGATTAAAGCATTTCTACATTTTACAATAAGATGAAAAAATGGTAAATTTCCCTTCATTCACGTCTTGAAATGTTTTCTATAATTATTATGCCTCATTTTACATGTCTCGGAAATTTAATCTCTCCATGCACTATGGAAAATGCAAAATATTTTCAACGAATTAGATTTTGAAATGATTGAAAATGTTTCAATAAATCAGATTTTTAAAATTCGGTTAACCGACAGAACGTTTAAAAATTAAACTCGATTTTCTGCTTCTTCTTCTCGACTTTATGATTCTGGTTATTTCCCAAATATATATTCCCTACAACTTTAAGGAAATTTATTAGCAAGTTAATATCTACTAATCAAGAATCAATAATTTAGTAGCTAATAACAATAACATTTTGAAATTGATGATATAATCGCCTTTATTAAATTGATTATTTTTCAAGCTTCATGAATTACGCAAGCCATTTAAAGGCTTAACCTTTTTCATAAATTCACAGGTCTTCTTATTTCAAGAGAAATGAAAACATGTTCTCTGTTTAACCCTTGATTTTCTGATCCTGTCCAAAAGACCATGCATATTATTTCCGGGTGGGGCAGATTATATTTCAAATGAGCAATGCAAAGTATAAAGCGATTACAAACTTCGGGATAACTAGTTTTACATTCTGCTCACATCGTTTGAAATAGAATGCCACCGGCCAAGATAGAATTTGTACCGCCGGTTGCACGAGATCTGTAGTGTAAAGGTTAACTTTGAAACGAATATATTTTCAGGAGCATATAACAAGGACGTCATTTTATGACGCAATTTCACCCTTCTCCGTTTCTTAATATACTTTTTGGTGGACCGCAAACTTATGAATTGTCTAAAGGAAGGTCTGTTTTTGTTGCCTGATGATTGAAGCAGTGCATCTTGTTCATATGAAAGATACGTTCTCACTTTACGTTTTTGAATGATTGAACCTGTAATGTAAAGTGTGCAGAAGAAATAAAGAATTTCAACTAATGGAAAATACATAGAAAACTACTGAGCAATTACTACATGGAAATTTTTCAACTAATCTTGATATTTAAAACGCATTAACATAATATATATAACGCTAAGAATATATATAAAAACATAATGCTTCATTGTTAATCATTATTGCATACCGCTAGTAATTCGACATCCAATAGGAAGAAAAAACCTAAACTAGCCTGCCATGAAACTTCGTTTGATTACTGAATAGTACAAAAGGTAGCAATGCCTGCTCACCAGTTGAATTCTTCGTTATGTTTTAAAACGAATGACGTAAATGAATTCTACCTAAACGAAAGTATTTTTTTAATTTATCAACATGGTAGGAATTGTAATATACAAAATACAGGCATCAATCAGAAACACCAATGTTATCATTAACCTTATCTGACCATTTATCAGAATACCTTAATACTCTTTTAATACATGTTGTTAAACTTGAAAACGAGATATCCCAAATCAAGATACATATGAAGAAGTTAAAAATACTCATAACAATTGGAAGTGTGTAAAATTATTTTTTGCATACTCGATATAGTTTACATTACTGGCAGTGCATAACTAGTTTAATTGACATAAATGGTACGTTCGCTCGGGCAAATGATTCATCCCAAGTTAAAATTCCCGAATAAATTTTGAATTTCTGGCTTTTGGTAAACTAAACACCTCTTCACACATAATCCCCTTAACGTGATGGATAATTAGAAAGCTAATTGGGTTAATGAGTAATTATTAACCTTGAATAACCATTAATCTCGGCAGAATGGAAAACTTAATCGCCGTTACTAAACTAATCATTATTCATGTGCCCTGGAGCAAAAGACAAGAGACTTTCCGATCTTTTTCACTAACGACAATATCAGGAAATGATGTCAAAATGTAACGAGAAACCTTAATCTTGTCGATTTTCTTCTTTTACCATCCAGAACTTTTGCGAAAAGAACTCTTTCCAAGACAGAAACTTGAATAAAACAAAGATTCGAGACTCTTTACAAACGAAAAGAAAGGAGGCTCGACCCCAAATCCAGCCAATGAGCTCACGTCAAAGGAAGGGAGATTAAGCTTTGTTCCTGACCCTCTCCGGCAAAGATCCGGGACTTGAGTCCGGTGGGAGATTATGTCGTCTTAACCCCGAATGGAACCGGATTTGGAAGAACCTGGAATGAAGGAGACGTTTCTGCTTCTTGTAGCATTTTTCTTTCCCTCCCATACTCGGGCTGCTTCGCAGAAGGAGAACTAATCTTTGCTCGAAGAAATGTGTTGCTTTAGAGGATTGTTTAAATAAACAAGAATAAAAGTAAATGGTGAAGAATTTGGAGTTTTGATTCGTATCAAGAAAGTGACGCAACTTAACACTTTGATCTACGTCAGGGTTTTATCCAGATATTCACTTATAAATATTCCAAATAAGTTATACAGAATATCTGAAGCATTTACTATTTCAAACGTAGACACCAGAAATTATTAAAAGATTCCAAATGAATATTTTTCATAACAGTTTTTGCAATATATTCAATGTCATTGGAATAATGAATTCGATTTTTAATTCGATGTCATCAGTTTGATGAATTCTACGAAAGGTCAAAGCGACTTTGAACTCGAGGAACTACACGTACATTAAAGGAAATAAATTCCTGTTCTTACTAGAAACCAAAAACGTATATAATATCAAAATAATTAAATTTTCTTTCAAGCCTATATTTTTTGACAATGTAAGCATACTAATGAAAATTCATTATAATATCGTATTTGATTCACATGATTTTATTTTAACCTCAAATTAAAAATGAAAAAACCTCAAATTAAAAATGAAATTTCATTTTACAGCTTTCGCTTTAACTTTCTCACTTACAATAGACAGTAACATAGCAGAATCGTCCGCCAATCGTTCAAACATTTATGCTTTACTAGAAAATGAGCATTTGATTCTCGACTCCAGTTTTTGCTTGCACTTTGTCTAATATATGTTCACTGAATTTTATGTGGAAAATATTTTCAAATTAGAGATCTCTATCGATGCTTCGTTTTTACCACCCTTCCACTGTGACTCTCTGTAATTTGATTTTTCTTTTTGCATAGTTCATATTTGAAATTTTACATGTTAATTTTTTAAATATTACATTTTCCTAAATTCTTAATTATTTCCTGTAATTATACCAACCATTAATTTTGAAACGAAATCCATTGCTTTTATTCCTTTTTATTTCGGAATAAGTTATTGTTATATTATAGAAGAGAAAATATAATTAATTTGATATTCTAATAGAATGGTGTTTCAATTCTTCTATTTTAAAAGCATCCTTGAATTAAATAGACATTAAAAATCAATTTCATTATGCTTCTTAATTGCATTAAATTAATCTAACGCATATAATTTATATAACATTTTTCAACAAAACACTTTGAAAATCCTTTAATCTTGTTCAATATTTTCAAAATGCACTTCAACCCCCCTAAACCAAACAATACCCTCCACTCATCCCACACTTCGCGCCATCCTGACACCAACTTGTATCATCTGTGTACACATAAGCCCGACGGTGTTACTTTTTTTTATCCCAAAACCCTCCTTGTTAAAAATGCAATTAATCACTCCAGCCTTCCATTCCATATCCTGGGCAAGCCGTAAATGACAGAATTTATTCTCAAATCGATATGCAAAAGTACTCACTTTCAATACTATTGAGCAAAAAGCAATTAGCGAACGCTTCAATCCAAGAGCCACTGGGGGGTCCTTCCAGCAGTATTAATTATGTTCGTTTTAATCAAGTTCGAGGGTCGGGGGTGTGCGACAGCCGTCGCTTGCAGAGGATCGTTTGCTGCAGCTCAAAGAAAGGAAGACGCGAAGGGAAATGGGACCGGTTATTGGCAACGTGGACCTTATTATTGGCATTTAGGAAATGTCACCTGTTTGCCTGGGAGTCTAATGAATGCGACGAAGTGGTTTTTCTGTTTTGGTTCTGAACTTAAATTAATTGATGCCTGTCGCTGAAAGTTAAAGAAAGTTGAAGGGTATTTTCGGAAGGTAGGAGTTTATGAAAGTTTTAGAATTTAAGGAATAGTTTGTGTTTAAACACATACTTAAGTACACTTTGTCCCATTTGAGTTTATTGTTGAAAAGAATTAACGTATGTTGCTTGTTGATATTTGTTTCCAAAATATGCTTATGATTTATGCTATTATATAATACATATAATAAAAGAGTAAATAAGATATAAATTTTTGAACTCTTATAAAATACTCTAAAAGAAGCCAGTGCCAATAAATTATGAGAAAGCGAAACAAACTTTATGTGGGAATTTTGTTTTATTTGGTTCATAAAGCATTATGAAAATGTATAACTGAATATCAGCAAAGAAGTCTTGTTTTATACGAAGATAATTAGCCTAGAACATTTTTTTCAGGCCAGAGATTTCTAAACCAAATTAAAGGCTGTGGTATCAAGGTCTCGTTTTTTGAACCAAAGGGTATCCGTGTTCGAGACCCACTGAAAATCTGTCATGTAAGCTGATCTAATGCAAGTTAAATCCGTCGGGGACAAATTTTTTTCCACTAGTTGGTTGTGGATACGTGGGTAGCGGAAGTGCCAGCTCATGTGTCATCCTAGTCATCTGACCGTAATTCAGAATTCCGAGATCCGTCCCAAAATAGTCAGTGTTTCTTTGAAACGGGGCATTAATGTAACTAAACTAAAGAATTATGGTGTAAGATATAATCATACAAAAAAAATCTATTGTCATCTAATCGAAATGGGGATTTTTATCAGAAAATTGGGTCAATTTCCTACTTTTATATTTGTTTCTTTAGTAAAATTATTGATTAAACGCGTATTCTGTGACTAAGAGTTATGTATAATAGGTCAACGATTAAAAAGATTGTAAAATAGATAATTATAACAGATCAATTATTAAAATGATTGCAGAATTAATAGATAGCTGATTTAGTGATATACAAAATAAAGATTCAAAATTTGATAATTTTTAGGAAAGATATCCATGCGTGTAAATACGAATTGTGAATTTTAAAAAAAATTGAATTTTTTATTTCAGGATATTATTCGCATATATATTTGTTGAATCTCAGCCCGATTTCTAATTTATTTGCATTAATTATAAATGCGTTTGTAATAGTTATTTTCATAAATAAACAATACATTTTTTAAAAATTAATGTCTGAAAGTTATCGAAAAAGACAATCTAAACTACGATGGATTAATAATATAATGAAAAAACGATCATTTTTCATTTAAGAGTGATTTTTTTTTAATGTAAAACATTAGAAACGTAATATTTATTTGGAAAATAAAGAGTTGTCAATCCTTCCAACGAAAAAATTTGCGATTTCCTTCTGGAGTGACTACGATGTTTCATTTGGCACCCTTTTAGCTATAAGGCACTGACTGAACCATGAACTTATTGCTGATAATTTTATTGTTTGGATTATTGATTAATGATTGAAAATAACCAAACAAGAATAGTTTATTTATATTCGGTATTATTTATTTTTACGACTTCTGGGTTCAACTGCCGAATTTTAGGTTAGGCCGAAATCGCCGGTTCCTCATACTTAAAATGTTAAAACATTGGCAAAGACTGAAATTCTATTTTTTTTCACAATTAATCGCTGAGTTGTAAAAATAGCAACTACCTTATTTTTTTTAATTCTGTATTTTTAAAGCTTTTCATACGGGACATACGATCGAAAGTGAGTAGCTACGATTTAATGATCAGGTTTCGTCTATTGAATGCAGGAACGTGAGTTTTACTTCGCCAACTTTCCATTGCATGCGGGTGCATTGTAAATTTTTATCTGCCATTGTCGGTCGTCGTCAGCATTTTTATGTATCCACACTGATGTGCAGCAGAATCAAACAGTCAATGGGGTTTTGCCTTCGTGATATATTTAATATAAAATCAAAAATCTGCCACAAGACAAGTTTTGCCTAAACAAAAATTGCTATATGAATTCTAAATTACTTAATTCCTTAATTAGTTCATACATATATTTAACAAGAATTATATGTATTATTTTGTTAATTACCGTGAATGAATTGTGAAGCTTGAATTTATGATTACAACTGCACAACGTTTGTATTCAAATCTAAATTCGACGAGCTGCATCATATAAGTCTTACAATTCAAAATTTACAAATTGAAAATTTTGAAAAAAAAATTGAAATTTGAAAATAAAAAAAAACCCTTAAAAATTAGCAATTTTTCTTTTTTTTTAATCATCCCAATACTTAAAATTTTACTTCAATTTTTAAACAAATATTTTACTTATGCTAATCTCATTTGGTTTCGAAGATGAAACATGATTTTATGGGAAGATCTAGGCAAAATTTATATTTCTGTTGATATGTCGTCCTCTACATCAAATGGCTGAGTGTTCATATCTTAGTTTCTCGAAAAAAAAAAGCATTTTGAATACTGCTGAGAAATATTGAAAATGTCTAGTATCGAACTTTCTCCTTCTAAAGTGAAAGAACATAATTATTCATATGAACTTGTTAATAAAACCCAAAAATAAATACATGCAACTATTTTAAGCTGAGTTTCGCTGAGAAATTAATCTACATTTTTTAACACTCTGTAGGTATTTTTAATAATTGAAATTAAATAAATAAAATAAAATTATGCACCGTTTTGAATGGTAACTGAGAGAAGACATTCGAGAGCAAAGGATTAATATATAATAATGAGAGATGGCCGACATTTATCGGCCTTCATAGGATTATTTTCAACTATATATGATTAATTTTTTAAGCTGAAATTTTATTGAAAACAATAATAAAGGAAATTATTGGAATGATAATTTATTCCTTAATGTCAAATTTTTAAGACCGAAGATTATCGCTGCTTTTGGTAGTTATTATATATAAATCACTGTCATATATAAAATCAATACTATTTACACGTATTGTGTAATGTTATATACTGACCTTAATATTTGTTGGTTGTTGTATGTTTGACTATGTGTTATGATTAAGTTATCATTATTATATTACTTTTTAAGTAATATGACGCTTGTTATGTTAAATCTTCATGGTCCAGATAAGTTATTTAAAACAAGTTCTTTGTCTCGATGGAGCTGTGACATTCCAAATTCTTCACACATGTTTGATTCCTTCCTCCCTAGTAAGCACATTACGATGAAGAATCCGATGGGGGAGGGATGACTTGAAGTCAAGCTACGTCACATTCGTCCAAGCGTGTCACCTAGCGATTCGATTAAATTTAAACAGTTGAAAAGGCAGTTGAGCGCATGCATCGGTTCGCTACACTGATTCCAGCCTCTTCCGACAGTGACTCACAGAAAAGTGTCAAAACTGCTGGCCGGACACATAATAAGTCGCCGGATAACGTGACACCTGTAATTATGTGCCGGACAATTTCTCTTCACGGCTGCGATATCGTCTCTGTCCCTCATTAATGCGAGGATTTAGAGGAAACATTCGGGCAAAATTTATGATCCACCTCGACTTCATTACTTTTAGCTTCTAAATGATCTGACGGCATCCCTCGAAATATGGATAAATGATGTGGATGCGATTATTAATTAAGGATATTATAGGGAATGAAGAAATCGTTCCGGTTGTAAGGGAAATAGGCAATTATTATTGGCCCAGTCAATGATTGGTTCATTTTATAAAACTTAACAGCTCATTTCTATGCGCTGTTATTTTGTTAATAATATATCAGACCTGATTGTCATAGATCAAATAACGAAATATGTAGTAAATAATTTCTCGCATTTTGTTAGAATATGTAATATGTCTGGGAGGAGTAGTCTCCCCAAAACGTTCTCACGCCTTCTCTAATAAAGCGGCTATTCCAGTTATGTCATTGGCGTAAATTTTGCATTTCCACTGGATCTACCCTGCCATCCTTCGTGATTAATCCACCGCAGTTGCCAATAATTTACAAAAAACGAATTTGTATTTTAGATTTTTTTTTCTCCACAGATTAAAATAGAAATTTGTCGCAAAACAATACTTGTAGTCATAAATTTTCACACATAAATTTTTGAGTTATCGCGTTTATTTTTTCTGAAAGTGCAGATCAACAGATAGTCAACCCTCTTATTGGGTTTGAATCACAATTCATCTCCATCGTTGAAGTTAAATATGGGTTCAAAGTTTTTTCACTTTGTTGTTGTCGTGTTCATTTATATCTTTGGATATATATTTACAAGATAGCAACAAAGAGAAATATTCACATTCGCCGGATAGACAGATTTTATAACTTTTCTGCATAATAACATGAAAACAAACATTTTGTCGATTAAAGTGGTTGCAATAATCCTCGATTATTTATCGTTAAGACTTCTCTGCATTTAGATTTAACTTCATTTTTAAGGTTGAAATAGAAATTCTAAAACGAGCATTAAATGGCAAAAGGGAAATGTTTTAAAAGCCTTATTTTTTATATCACCTGAGAGGAACAAGTCTATTTTTATTAGAAGATAAAAATAGTCAATCCGCAAGTGAAAGGATGGCAAAATTCAGCTTTATATCATTATTAAATATTGGAAAAATATTTCCTTCTTTCTTAAAATAACAGTTTGAAGAGAATATTTTTAATTTTGAAAAATGTAGTAACAAGATTATTTTATAATTATGCTTATTATTTCAATGCTTTTGTGAGTAAAAGAATGAAATTCATGGAAAATGAAGTGATCAATAAATAAAAATAGAAATTCGATAAAGTTACAGAAGCTCCATTACACCTATCCCCGATTTACACGGCACTCGGTTTACACGATTTCACTTTTACACGGTTTTTAAATTTGCACCGATCCGGGATAGTTGACGAATGTGGTGAGCCCGCGCCAAAATCTTACCAATACAATTACAAATGAGGCTTTGAAGATTTATGAAAAAATTAAGAATCAGTTACCATCTACTTCTTCAGCTGAAAAGAACGTCTCTTTTTCTGCAAGCCAAGGTTGGTTTGAAAGATTTAAACGAAGACATTCTTTACATAATCTAAGATTGAAGGGTGAACAAGAATCTGCTAATTCAGATGCAGCGCAACAATATCCGGCAAAATTTGCTGAAATTACATAAATATACCTTATATTTTTGCTATTTTATAAATAGACAGTTATTTTTATGTTTTTAAGATATATTTAGTTTTATTTTACGTTGAAATAAATTATGAATTATGAATTAGTTACATTTAGAATGAATTACTGAATTATGCACATTTTAGTTTGTTTTCGATTTACACGGTTTTACGTATAAGAATCAACGATTTCGATTTACACGGTTTTCGAAGGAACCTATCTTCAGTGTAAATCGGGGGATAGGTGTATAATCTTTTAAATAATTTTATGTTTTATTCTTAAAAAAATTTTGATTATAATTATTATTTTACATTTATATCGGAAGAAACATTTATGGTAATAAGAGTATATTTCTTATTTGCATTTACAGAATCAAAACATCTAGGAGCTCCATCTTCACTAAAGAGTTTTATTTTTTTTGTGAAATTGTGTTTTTTCGAAGAACATATTTAAATGCCAATCATATCTTGATAACAAATGAATATTTTTCAATATACCTATATATGAGCTTATCATTTAAGCAAAGAAAATCACGAATGGACTTAAATGAACATTTTATTCGGAACCTAACAACATTCATTTTACAGTTTATTTTTGACTTTTACATTCAGGTTTAGTATGAAGAAACCACGCTCGGGAAGGCGCTATATGATATTTTTAGTATGAGAACAGATGGCTCTAATAGTTAGTTAAATTGTTTTTTGTGTAAAATCACGTTTTTTTTTTGTTTTTTTTTAAGTAAACACAGCTATATAGATAAATTTTAAAGACAAAACCTTATTTAAATGCAAAATTTGATCCCAATGGTCTGAGCCGTTTCTGAAACTAATAAATTTATAGAAGGATTGATGGTTTTAAGTTATTCGATTATGTAAGAGTACAAAACAACAAATTTCAAGTAAAACGTATAGTATTATTTTAGAAAGAAAGAAAGCGAATTATAATCGGAAATAAAACTATTAAAGGCATGCATTAAAAATTCTTAATTCTTCTTTTAAGTGCACGTAAGATTCGAATTTATCAAAATCCCGTTATTGATTTAATGATTTTTTCAAAGGGAAAATAAAAAAAACAGCTTTTTGGAACTCAGGATTTCATGTTTATTGCTTAAAATACAAATCCTAAAAGAAACACCGCGAAAGAAGTTGTTTATATGGTACTTGACACTTTTATCGCAAAGGTTTTGAATTCGAGCCTTTTACTAATGAAGCGATTGTTTCTTTATCATAATTTAGCATAATAATTTATCAAAGGAAAATTTATTCACTTGTTTCAACTCACATTATTCCAAAAGAATTTATTCGACCTCCTGCTTACTGTGTTAAATGGCGAGAATGGTGCATTTATGTATTCAAATTTTTGCTCAGATATTTAAATGAGGCATGAACTCAAGCTCTAGTGCCATTTGTTGAGAGACACTAAATGCGGTAGAACAATAATTTTATTTACGACTTCAGGATGGCTGCATAAAAAAAAAGCAATATTTACATTCGAATAACGCTGAGTATGTGATGGTTTACCGACATTAGAATAATCCTATTGTCATAAAAATGAATGCGTCATTTTGCTTTGAAGGAAAATATTAGTCGTCGTTATGTAAAAACATGGTGATTAGCTGCATAGTTTCTTTTTATATTTGATATTTAGGATAAAAATTTATAAAAATCTATTTTATTGTATTTATCCATGTACTTTATACGCTAAAACCTTTTTTTTTGAAGTGCGAAAAGACTTTTTGACAATAATTTAATAATGGATATTACAAGGGAATTTTTATAGCAATATTTAAGGAAAATATAAAACAGAACATTTAGAAATTATGCGAGATAATCGTTATCAAATTTAAGTTTTATATCAACCTTCTTTTTATTTAGTGCATTTATGTGCATAAAAACGCAGAAAATGGACAAATTTAACATCAAGATTCCTATTGTATCAATATGATAACATCATTTACTTATGGTACAGATACATCAGAATTTATTATCTTTTCGTTTTATATATTTATAGAAATAATCAGTATTGTGTCTTGAGAGAAAAAAGGCATGGCCTCTTTTCGATATTATTTTATAAATTATAAAAATATATATATATACGGTCCTGAAAAATTCTATTTAATTTTAAGATATAGTTTGCATAGATTGATTTTTCGTTTTAATCTCTAAAAATATAACCTTTTGATTTATTCATGCAACAAAGGTTTATTAATCAATAAAATTTCAGTGATTTTGCAGTGTTCATGCAAATTGGGATCTTTATTTAAATGACAAAGTAAAAGTGATTTTAAGCAATTCCTTTTAAAAAAATTCTGAATCAGCAAATATTTATGAAATGTTAGTTCATAAATATTTGCTAAAATTTTATTTTTTATAAAAAAAATAATTTCTAGACAGTTTTAACACAAAACTTTACTTTACGAACTCTTTCAGAAATATTTATTTTAAGTTGAGAGAGATGGTAACAGATTGAAATAATTTATAAAAACGATTTCCGCTATAAAAACTTTGCCTTAAGTTTTAATTCCCTTTTTAATGTATCAACATTCACTAATAATTGATGAGACCTTATTGAAAGAGTTTTATATTTGAAAAGGGGCAAGATAGCCTGGTTGATAAGGTGTTAGCTTCGCATCTCTTGGGTTGTGAGTTCGAACCTTCCACCCGAAGACACCCAGTGTGTAGGGTTGGTTAGCTCACGTATAAATCTGTCATGTCTTTATATCGAGAGTAGTACCACTGGGGGTACTGAATCTGTGGTGATCAATTCTCTGGATCATGTCACAATTACGATGTGGATGAGTGAGTGAATGAAATGTATGAATGAAGTCCGCCCGTAAAAAGGGTTGTGACGCATGAGTACCCAAGTAGTACTCTTGGCCCTAGATGGTGCTACTGGAAAACAAGAAACGTAAAAATTTGCTTAAAATCGCTGACTTACCCAACGGACTTGTCAATAGCAACAGAAATAAGAGTGTCATTAGAAACAAAACTAATATTTGAAAAGATTAAAGAAGGAAGGTAGAAAAATATTAGTTCCAGATTTGAAACTTGATTTTCAGAGGATAATATATTTTCGATAGATAGTCAAAGTTTTTTCGTTGGTCTGTAATTAACGATTGATTTAGGTATCATTGTCATTCTTACTTGTAGGCGCATTTTAATGCACACTTCATAACAGACGCTTTAAAACAAAATAATATTAAAACTCAAATTTTGAAATGTCGCACAAATTTTTTTTTCTGGTATCTGACATTCACTTTGAATGTTGATTACATGGTACGAATAACAGTATACAATAACCTGTTATAATCCCCTTAGATTCACCGAATTCGAAACTCCTATTGTCCAAAAATCTTGGAATTTTATCAAATATGAACGAGTGGAAATTCATAAAAATGTTTTAAAATTAATATCTGTTCCTTTGCCAATTTCTTCTATGTGAGCTTTAAACGTCGAAAAAATCGAATTCGAAATTATAATGATAATTTCTTTGAGCCTGTAAGTTGATAATAATCTATAAATCCAATAACGCTTTAAGAAAGCTTTGAAATACTTGATTGCTGAAATTTGGTACATGGTTTTTACATCATATTTGTAGATTTATGCCGTACCTTGATGGAAATTCTTTGAGAGCAAGTCTTTTTATTGAATGTCCGGGTACAAGTAAATTCGATAGCTGTAAAATGCAAAGAGTTGTACCGATAAATTTTGGTGTACATATTTAGCATTTGATATATTGTGTGAAACCAATTTTGGATCCAATATCGGGTTATTTTTTACCGGCTTGCACTTTTTCATGCACGTTAATTAAATGACTAATGTAAACTATTAACTATTATTGTTGATCTAAATCAAATTTCTGTTTTAAGATTTTATATAGAGCAATTGGTTATTAATAAATCTTTAAAATACATATTCAATTACTTGGTACCTATCCACTAACCACATGCCAATGATTAAATACCAAAAAGTGATTGGCAAATATTGCACTCTGGATTCCTGTCAAAGACCGGTATTTCGTAATTCTTGCCCACCCATACCATGAAATTAATACACAATTAATGGCTTTCTTCATTATGATACGAAGCTCGCAACGCTCATGCATAGGACTCTGAAAATAAAAATTTGTAGCCTCATTGTGCTTTGACACGTCCAAGGCCCACAATTTTATGCCTAGGCATAGGGGAAATCATACTTTTATTACATATTGTGCCGATAACTTTTAGATCGAACATTCCTGATTATAATTTTATTTAACAACTAAAATGTGGCCCAATGTTAATCACTTCTTAACATTTCATTCACGAGGGACGCGATTACTCGTTCTCTACTCAAGTTTTTCTGTATTATTACAGTATTTTGCATAAGTAATTATTATATGTAAGAGAGCGGTGTTGATATTTAACAAAGAGGGTGTGACAAAGTGATAAAAGTGTTAAATAGCCTTATCAGGCTCTGAGAAATACTATGTCATTTATGAAGATCTTATTCAGTACTGCAAAGTTGGGAGTTCTGTAGAAGAAATAGGAAAAATCAGCGTTACTAATAATACAAAAGTTTGTTATAACATGACGAAGCTTCAAAAATTTGGATTACTTCATAGCTACGGTCGTTTGGTTATGCAAAAGATGATAATGTAATTGATGATCTATCAAACGTGACGGAATTTTTAGAATTAAACTAAATATTGATGAGTGGATATTCAAAATCGAGTTTGTCCCTTAATACTAATGATGTAATTAAATATGAGTAGTATTTTAATATCCATGACATGTTTTTCGAAAATATTTGCAATATTTCTAAATGAAATTTAATTACTGGTGATTAAAAATGATGAAATCCTTCATTAATTGAAGATTCAACGGATACTTTCCAAGAGGACTTTTTGATAAATAAAGGTCGGAAAAAATCATTATAAAAAGAAAGCCTACTTTCTATTTTTTTAATGTTTTTGTGTCTAGTTGATGTACTATGTTATTTGCGCTCTGTACGTCCTCCCTCCTCCAGTTTTAAGAATCACGATTCGTTTCTTTGGAGTGGGGAGAGAACTGAAATGAAGTAAACAAAACAAAAATAGGGCCATTACCGGTGTTGAAACGTCTAGAGATGAATGACGTCATTAGCCCCGTGACGCGTGACGTGAGGAACTTGTCATTTCCGCTCAGCGCCATCTACCGGCGACGTTGCTCGTTATTTGTCTCTGGGGGAAAAGAAAAAGACAGAGGGGGAGTTTTCATTTTATGTTATCTCTTAGATTTTTTTTAGATTCATTTGTTTCTTTCATTCATTTAATTTATATCATTTGTTTGGATTCTTCCATTTCCTATCAATCTAAGAAACTTCCTTTTCGATTCGAGTTGTTTGAAAACCAGCTAATGAAATCAAGAAAGTTTTAAAGAGAAAAAGGAGTAGTCCTAAATTATTTCCTGCTATTTTATTTGAAAGTAATAAATGATCTTAAAACTTATGTTTGAGTTGGTTAGTTGGGTTAATTTAATTTTTTTTTGTCACAAGAGCCATTTTTGGTCATACTGCACCATCCATATGGTAAAGTAGAAATGTAAACAAAAAACAAATATAAAAAAAAATGTTAAAAACAAATGTAAATGAAAGACATGATCTTTGCTTTAAAATGTTACGTAAAAAATTGAAATTGCTAAGTTAAATATATGATAAAAGATGTTTAGCAATTAAAAATTTAACAATATTTTATAAGATAACGATACCTTTAATTTCTATACTATATATATATATATATATATATATATACAGGGTGTCCCAAAAAGATTGAAACGCGCTTTAATTCTTTAACCGTTAGAGATAAGTAGGTGATGTAATTTGAAAAAATGTTCAAAATAAGATAGGAAAGAAGATTACATTAAGAAAAAAAATCCACCTATAAATTTTAAAAAGTTACACTTTGTAAATTTTTATATAACCCCTCTATGCAAATTTGATCAATTAGAAAGTTTTTCCTTTCCATCCCAGAAGACCATTAAAAAAATCCGCATAACTGTATCTTTAAAATTGAGTGAGTTATGCGTAATTGAAAATTGAACGCTGTTTTTAGTGACCATATACCAAAATGGAAATGTAAATTTGCAACAAATTATAAACACATAAATTTTTTGGTATTATTTACAAAACACATTTTTGCGTATTTACGGTAGATTCACGATACAGTTACAGAATTGTATTTTTTTAAAAATCTTATCAGGGGCAAGTAGTTTTATGCCAAGTATTCTAAATTTACATTAGAAATTTTATAAGATTTCGTTGAAAATCAATAAAAGCCATTTGACAGATTTTATAGCAAAATTTATAAAAAAGGAAAATACTGTTAAATTAGTCTGGTAGAATTTTACTTGTTTTCAAATTCATCACATTTTTATTAAACCGACATTCTAACAAATTAACTGCCAGACGATTTTTACCTTTTATTTAACTGGAATTTAGACGCTTCTAATACGTGTATATTAAAGTATATCCCTATTTGCCTGAAATTTTATGTACATTTGTTTATCGGATGATGAGAAGATTGAGAACTATCGGTTCATTTAATCCAAGACCTGGCCCTGGTAGAAATATCTTGTACAATAAAGACCAAGAAATTGATATTATTGCATATTTTTCTTCCAACCCACGATCAAGCATTCGAAAAGCAAGTGCAATTACAGGATTACCTAGGACGTCAATCCATAAAATACTTGAAAAACACAATTGGCATCCATTTTGTATTCATGGACTTCAAGCACTCCATCCCTCTGATTTTAACCGACGTGAAGCATTCTCCAATTAGTCATTAATCCAACAGAACACAGATTCAAACTTTGTCAAGAACATTATGTGGACTGATGAATGTTTGTTTACGGAAAATGGACACATAAATGCACACAACGATCATTATTGGAATGATACAAAACCATTTTTTGTGCAAGAAATACATCACCAGAGAAAGTTTTCTGTGTCCGTATGTTGCGGAATTTGGAACGGAAAACTGATTGGTCCAGTGTTTTATGAAAGAACACTTACATCTATAAAATATTTGCAACTTATTTTAAATGGCATAGTAACAGATACTTTGGAGACGACACCATTGTCATCAGTAAAAAAAAAATGTATTTTCAACAAGACGGAGCGCCTGCACACAAGGCTATAAATGTAACAAATTGGCTCAACGAAAACTTTAATAAACAGTGGATTGGTCTGAATGGACCCACAGAATAGCCCCCCAGATCTGATCTAACTCAACTCAATTTTTATTTTCGGGGTCGGCTTCGAACGCTAGTTTATAATACTCGCCCCCTGAATGTAACTGACCTTAAACAAAAAAAATAATTAATTCATGCAATAATATTACAGGAGCAGAACTCCAAAATATTTACAGGAGCCCAATTATGTATTGGTGTTGATGCAAAACACTTTGAGAATGCTTTAAGATTCGTGTGTTTTTAAATGTATTTTCGTTTTATTTATTTATTATTATTATTATTATTTATGTTACACTTCTTACAATCTTATGTTGTCAAAACTGTTTAACTCCAATAAGGACTATTTAAATGCCATTTTGGATTTCTTTTACACTTATTATCTTTTTTGATCGAAGAATTTCTATTATCAATTGGGATATGGTCCCTATTTTCACCGACGAAAAAGTATTTCAAGTGGTATGGAAAAGTGACATAAGTCAATTTTTTTTCTGCGTTATTATTCTAAAAGTTTTAAAGATACAGTTATGCAGTTTTTTTTAATGGTCTTCTGGAATGGAAAGGAAAAACTTTCTATTTGACCAAATTTGCATAGAGGGGTTGTATAAAAATGTACAAAGTGTAACTTTTTAAAATTCATAGGTGGATTTTTTTTCTTCACATAATCTTCTCTCCTATCTTATTTTGAACATTTTTTCAAATTACATCATCTACTTATCTCTAACGGTTAAAGAAATAAAGCGCGTTTCAATCTTTTTGGGACACCCTGTATATAAATTGTTTATTTCAATTATAAACGATTGTTATATATCAATTTTAAAATGTGATACTTTGGTTTAGATATCTTAAAGGAATTAAATAATTTGACATCTGTCCAGAGAAAAGTATTAAAAATAATACAACACATATTTTATATTACAAACTTTGGAAGGAATTTTCGTTAAAAATTATGCACATTCATTTTGTTTCTTTACATCAAATATTCTCTTTGCATCGTATGGAAATTCACTTAACGAAAATCTTAATAATACAAAATTTCTTTAAGTCTTGTAACATAAATAACGTGTATGATCCATGCAACACATACTGATGAGAAGTTGACATTGGTTCAAAAAATTGTACTGATAGCAATAAAAATGAGGAAATGAAAAATTTCAGAGTAAAATTGGTATAATAAGTTGTATAAAGGAAACTACAGATAAATGATATTATAAACTATATTTAAATTATATTTTATTTATAGCAGTGATGCCTTTATTTTGCGGTATATAATATTGTTCATTAATACAGTGCATTAAAATATTTGCAAGAATACATTATTATCAAATCTTATAAAATTTCCTAAATTTATCATGGAAGAAATAAAGAAAGCTAGTGCTTCAAATAAATGAATTTACAGAAAACATAATAAAAATGTAAAATCTGCTTTAAAGGGGCTGAACAATGTTTCAATACGACTTCATCGCAAATCTGAATTTGTACATAAAATGAAATGTTTCAAGTTTTGATTCGTATTTTTGTTACAATAGTAATTAATTTAGAAGTCAATGTCTTGAACAAGTTCAAAATCTCTTCTTTCCATTATTTTATGGAAATAAATAATGTATGCACAAAATAAAATTTATAATTTAAAACGTTGTTTAAATTAACCTGAAGTTTCAGGAATTGTATATGATTTTCCATATTTATTTGGATGATAATGTACTGTTTATCGATTTTTATAACAAAAATTGTATTAGTAAGTAAAACCATTAGTGTTTTCAAAACTAATGTTGAAGAAAACCAAATATATCTCTTAAACAATAAACAAAAAGTTTTTGTTCACTTTCTAATCCTGGATGACGAAAATCTATTGCTCTCTTATACTAGTTGGTTGGTTGTTTATTTCTGCCTTTTACTAATAGCAACAAATCTGTATAAAAACTATATTACAACGCAAGGTAATAAACCCTCACATTCATTACAATCGTACGAAAGAGAAGATTTTGATTGAAAACTAGAGCTCCAAATACGCTTTTGATATTTTAAATTTCCATTCGAGACAGCATACTTTAATTCTACAACAACAACAACAACAAAAAAAAAACATGAAAAAAATGTAAGATATGCATAAGTATTATTTAAGTTTCATATTTAAGAAAAATGGTATGAATGAAAATGAGAATGGATTCCAATATTGATTAAGAACGATTGAAAGTGAGAAACGTATCCAGGAAATATCTAGAAAGATCTTTAAATTTACAACCTTTAAACCCTTCATGCGAGTAAAATCGTTCAACATGGCAGGTGCAAGTTCCTGAAATGAATGATACCTATAAATATGTAAATATTTGGCATACGTGACGTCATATCAAGCTGCTCCAGCGGGTGACCGAGCTCTGCTCGGAGAAAACAGGTATCGAAGCTAACTCGAAGATTTAAATTTTCATCAAATCAAAACAATACATGCCATAAAAAAATTCGTGAAACCATTGGTGAAAAGATAACCGGTTAAAGTGCACCATTGTAAACTACTCTAAACAAAGTTAGAGTTTGGAAAGGGAACTATTCTATACAAAGGTAAAGTAAAGGTAAAGATTGAAGTGTGTTGAAGTTCAATATTTTTGACAAATTTATTTAGAAAAACCAAACATATATACATACATAAGAAACATATTATAAACCTATAACAGCATAAACATAAAACTTTATTAGTTCGCCATATTGGCTATAGATGGCAGCACGTTACCGCTTGAAAATTTAAGTAGCCATTATGGCGAACTAAAAACGTTTGAAAATATCCTATCTGTAACTCCGAACTGCTCGACCGTAGCGCTTCAAAACCGGCGCCAATCGATTCCTCGTGGCCAAAAACCCCAGACCCCCAAGTTTACCGGAGTTTATTAATTCTGGGGCGATTTTCGACTTGACAACCATTCCTCGTATTATAGTATTAGATATATCATATGAAACCACAAAAATGCATCATATGTGAGCACGTGTTATAATATAAGAATTCTTTAGCATATAACATATCGTTTCTCAAATCTAAAATTGGGGTATATAAAAATATTTAGTTGCAATACATAGCCATGTTTCCTTGCATACCTGAAAAAAATGTCAAGTCATCGCTAATGTCAAAATTGTGATGATTATTAAGATATTGTAGCGAAACTTTTGTAGTTGAGGAATAACTTGTTGAAGTTTGAATGATTTTCCATATTGTTGCAAGTTTGTGAAATTGTTTCCCTGTGAACAAATTTCAATTGTATGAAAGATATTTTTACAGAAAACAATAAAGGACACCCGGTTCCGGCCAATCACTCTAAGGTCTTAGCGATAACGTTTCCAATGAATCTGATAATGAGCCGCAAAAATGAACAACACAGAAGAATTCGACAATATCCCAATTAAGAGCGAATATTTTATAATTTTTTAGAATATTCGTTGCCAATCACAAAAATTACACAAAGAACTAGAGTTGAAATTTGTCAGTAGTGTTTATTTCGGAGTCGAGAAAGTGAATAGTTGACTTGAGTTACTGTGAGGAGTTGAACGAATTATCTGAGCATTTTCTGTTATGTTGCATTTGTTTACCATTTTCTGCCTGCATTTCATTTATTAAAAATACTGCTTAGTGTAGTTTTTCGGCTGTTTCGCTACTGTGCTCTTGTTTTATGTGTTAAATGAAATTCCGCTGCTCAGTTTTTAACTACTAAGAATTTTCAATGTGAATTCACCGGATGAATTTGTGTTTTACCGTAAACATTATTTACTGTTTGATTCAGTTTTATTTTCGATTATTCTGCTGTGTATATTCTATCGACTATATTATCTATCTTTGCATCTTCCATATGGTTTTTTGAATGATTGGTAGATGATGTGTTGCTATCAATTACTGGATTTCGACCAAATTAAATTTCTGATTAAACATTAGGAAAGCTGTCTGATAATACGCATCAATAATCAAAGGGAAAATTCTAATGATATGATTTCCGCAAAAGCACCTTGATTAAAATTTCATAGCACATCAGTTTTTAAATCGATTCTCCATAAATTTTTATAATCATAAATTCCTCAAGTAGGAATGATTTTTCCATTCTTTTAGTTACGAATGTTTAAATCGTCCCTTAAAAAAATTTAATCACATTGTACTATAATTGCAATCTGTAGAGAAAACTATACAGAATTATGTTTACTAATTTTAATGGATGTTAATAGGAAACGTGCTGTAAAGTAGAACTGAATTAAATGGAAGCATTTCTAGCGTCCGAGCCCACAAACATTATATATTGAGAGTTTCATAAATATGCTGAAAGTAAATGTTTAAAGAAAATTATTATTGTTTACACATAAATTTGCATTTTTGAACTCCAGAAACTGTCTTGTTCATCGAAATAAACATATTTAATTATTCAAATAGATTCCATTTTCTTTTCTTAAGTATTTTCCCCAGAAAATAGGTTTGATATTGCATGAAAAAGACGATATGCACGTCGTGGACGCATATGAGGAATAATATATTCATGGAGAAATGATAATATTTCCGAAAGTTGAAATCGAAGCTAAATAAAACGAAGTTATACATGCGTTCATGCGGATGAAAAGTTCAAAATATCTTGTGTCAATATTTAATCGTTGTCAGAGAAGTTAAAAATTGAAAAATGGAAGAAATGAATTAAACAACGAATATTTAAAGAATTTGGTCTCAAAACATGTATTCTTTGAGCTTAAATAAATTTTGTTGAAAAATGTTTTTAAAGAATTTTATAGTATCCCATTGGTAGTTAATTACATTTTAATAAAATTTTATTTATCGAAGTTTTTAAAGAATTATCATTTCAAAATAAAAAAAAAATCGTTATAAATCTATTTAAATTGCAAATTTGAAGTTGAGCTTTAGGATATTCAAATTATGAAACATTTAAAACACATAAGAATTAATTACTTATTTCATAGCAAATAGTTAATTAAATATGTGATTTGTAGCTTCAAATAAATAGGTTACCTTAATTGTTCGAACATAAAATAAATTAATGAATATTAATAACGACTGTTAATAATTGAATATAGCAAAGAAGTTTGTAAAAATCAATGAGAAATTATAAAAACACCTGAAAAAACTTTGGTTGTTTCAAATGAAGGCACTAAAACAATTTTTAAACGCGCTATTCATCATTAAAAAAAATACTACCATGGTAAAAGAAATGCAATATTACCCTGATTATATGTTTCCGTTTTGTGGCTGTTTTCTAATAATTTAGAACGTAATCGTCTGGAATAAATATTAATGGAATCTAAGATTTATGACTGTCATATTACCATTAATACTCTTACAATTTTCATCTCATTGATTTCAAGAAAGTAATTAAAGATAAATAATGCTGCAACTTTAAATGCGTTTTTAAAAGGAGATACATGATTATTGTTATTATAAGTCTTGAGTTTTCATATTGTTATGAACAGAAGTTTGCGGATGATTAGCAAACATCTCCAATGAAATGACGCAGAGGTCAGTTTAACCTCTTAATTGTTTGTAATGCTTCAAGCGCTTTCAAGTGAAAATTCTGCAGAGCATCAATTTCTAAATTTGAAAATTCTTTGTAAACGTTTATTAGTTTGAGTTTTTATTTTTGTTCTAATGTTGCGAAAAAAGGAGATTAAACCTAAAATTTCGAGGACAGGAAACGGCTGTGAAAGGGTTAAATTTAAAATATCATTTGGATTCAAAATTAAAGAATGGAGATGGGAGTGCTTCTTAGAAATGCTCATCGATATTATTGAAGGACAAGTTGAACTAATATCAGATTTATTTAATAAACAGATACCAGTCTTTATTCTTCGAAACAAAACCTCTTATTTAATCCTTTCAATACTTGCCAAGCTGAGCCAGCGGTGCAAATTCTGTCCTGACAGGTCAGCTTCCGGTTCAAACGAAGGAAGCAAGATGTAAAACGAGTTATCATCAACGATGTTCTCGTTGTACATCCTGCACTTTTAAATTAAAACTGAAATTAGTATTGCAGTTTGTTTCGGGTCAATAGTGAAAGGACTAATTTATAGTACCTTTAAAGCAAAAAAAACTTTTTGAAAAAAAACTAGGGCAATTTAATTTGAATCATGAGATGCATAATTACTACTATTAAGACTCTTGTCACTCTAAATCTATGGTTAAATTTAATAAGAACAATTGGAATAAATCCAAGCAATAGGAAAAATAAGGTGATATTGTTGGTAAGTATTTTAATAAAAAAATATTCATATTGAAAGTAATTTTTGAAAAATAAAACTAAAACATTTATTTTTTCTAATTGTTGTTGTTCCTTTTGTCACTGACAGCCCAGCTGACCAAAGAGCCTTTAAGATTTAATCCGAATATCGCGTCTCTTGTTTTTACCAGCAGCTCACGCGTCATAACCTTTTTTTAAGAGGTGGACTTCATTAATACATTTCCTTCACTGATTCGCAGATAATAATTTAGACCTGGATTAGAGAACGATCACTTCTGAACTAGTACCAACTTGATATTAATCTCGGTATGGATGACTTTGTGACCACGACAGATTTATACGCTCGCCAGTCGCCACACAAACGGAGTTTCTTTGTACTGATGTTGTTCAAACTCACAAGCAAAGGGATGCCAACCAGGCTATCCTGACCCTTTTCTATTTCTAATGCCAATATATGTAGAAAATATGTGCATAAAACAATATTTTAAAAAGTTTTGATATTCTGAGCATCCAATACTTGATTTCTTTTAATCAACATGTCATCTACACATCACCATGCACATGGGATATGGATATGGGCTCTATTTATTGGTTCTGGCGTCATTTAATAAGAATAAAAAGCTGGCAATGTATCATTTATTGATAAATCTTTAACTTGCGTGATACAGAAATATCTTGCATTACTTGATGCAGTAATTAATATAAACAAATACCCATATTAATCTTTCAAACTGTTTTATAAAATACTTTTACATCTGGTTTTAACGATGTTTCGCAACATAATTTTACTGCAAATTATTAATACGAAAACTCTGGATTAGGCATTAAAATTCCGTTAAATCAAAGGATACAAGGTGTAAAAGAAATCAAGTTGCAGATTGTAGATGAATATCATTCAAATAAAGCATTACTTTAAACATTCTTAAAATAGGAACATTTCATATGTATAATAAGTTAAAATAGAAAATGCCATCCATATATTTTTTTAAAAAAAATAAATACTTAAAAATATTTAAATAAGTCTTGAAATTCAGTATTTATTAATCTCCTTTCTTCGGAAGATATGAAAATGCAATATTGTTTACTCCCTTATTACATACCGAAAATTAGTAAATAATTAAATAAAAAAGTTGTATGCAATTCTGGAATTTTATTATTATTATATTTATTATTTATCTTACATTTATTATTTTTATTATTATTTTATTATTTAAATGATTCAAGCTATAATAGGAGATTATACATTATAAATTTTTAATTATAAAAATTTATACTTAATAAATTTTTATTATACCAATAAATTTTTAACCCATAAGTAATAATTATGTATTATAAATAGTGCTTTAATATGGCCTTACTTAAGAAATATTTAATATAGTAACATTTTTTCTTTTTTACGATATAAAATTTTCCATTTTGATACATAATGAAAATAAACAGAGTATCGCAAATATATTATAATTTATATAAGTTCTTATATAAATTATTTATATAAGAACTTAACGAGCAAATTTTTTTTTATTATCTAAAGCGATTCTAGAACCAAAATAATATACAACAGCAATAAATAAATTTGGCTTAAGGATTGCCACCAAAACATGTAATATACGGTATCCAGATAAATAGTTTCATTTATCCAATAATATATACAGCTTTTAAAAAATTACAAGGAAAACAAATGATGAAAACCGAGAATCTGTACTTTCTATGTTTAAATTAGACTTAAATAGAAATTCATAATTAAAACTCTAGGAGATAAAATAGAAGTGTTGTTCTTGGCACAATTACAACTCATAAAACATTTTTTTTTCTTAAATCATTATTTACATTTTCTGCCCATTCATCGTGAATGGCGATCTTATTTTAATTTATAAATGCTAAAGTCAATAATTTAATTTTGCTCTGAAGTTTATGTATAATGGTAAGTTTTACACGTAAATTCGGTTGAATCCCTTCACGGTAAACATCTCGCAATTTAAATCTGGCATTTTCACTTCATATAACAATTATTTCTGTTGTTCAAACAGCAATGATTTCTTTTCTTCTTAATTTTGAATTTGTGGAATGCTCATATTTCTATTTTTAAAACCTTTATAAGTAAAATGTGTTAGAATTTAAAATTGATTTTAAAGTACACATAACAAAGGAAATTAGAGAAAGTCATGGTACATTCGATTTATTGGTGAAAATCTTGAAAGTATGAGCTATATAAAGAGTATCACAACATTAACGCAAGATGTATTTGCTACCATTTATGCAATAAAAAAGTTGGTAATCTATTAATATAAATATTTAACTTCATTAAAAAAGTATTTGACTGATAATAGCTCAAAATTAGTCTGGAAGAACGCAAGAAAATAAATTGGTACAGTTTACCACTATTTAAGGGAATGTATGGAAATATCAGATTTAAGGAAGGACCTAAAGATTGACAATAATGATTTAAGTACAGTACTGGTGGTACCAGGTAATCTCAAAACCCTGAAGGATATGATATTAAAGATTGACAGTTTCGTTCCAACTGTTTGAGAGAGTGCAGATAGGGAGGAAGACAGTCATTTACTGCCCCGAAAAGATTGCTAGTTTGACTGATTGGTCAATATAGGGCCGGACAATACTTATTCAGCAGTCGACCACAACAAATCCTGTCGATACTGCTACGTTCAGTGGTGGCGGGGTGGCCGGCTGTATGCAAGAAGAAGAAGCTCAATATTAGTCAAAATGGAGAGTTACACGACAGAACATGTTACGTAAATTTTGAATTGAAAAAAAGTTTTTTTTTCTTTAAATTATTATAATTTTATTGAATCGTAAAGTGTACAGGATAAGGTTATGTATGGAATAAACCACAGAACGAAGAGCCTCCACAGCTATTAAATTGCAAACAAATGTGTGCTCTTTTGTTGAAATTTTCTATGACTGTTTTGTGTAAATGTGGCTAAATTTCACTGATGCAAGGTTTAATTTTCTCCTTTAATATAAGCGTGCTTGTGGAACCGTTGGTATATACTTTTTACCACAAATACATATATAGACAGAAATCCAATACTGTTAAATCTAGGAACTGCCAAATCTCAAAATTTTGAACTGTGGTGGTCAGACTTTCATTATTTTTGTAATATTGTTCAACAATGAAAACACTTTGCTCTATCGTGTAATGCTCCATTTTTAATGATCATCAAAATCAATCAGCTGTTAAATGGGTTTTTAATAGAGTTGTCAACACCTTACAGCAGGAATGATGTCAAATTTAAATATTACAGTAATTTTGGGACACCCATAAAATATCAAATTTTAAAGCATAAAAGCATTTTGCTGAGGAACTTAAAAACAAATTAAATGGAAAATATTTAATTTATTACAGCGAATAAGCTGCGAGTCAAATACCGATAGTAAATAATACTGGTATAATAAGTTATCTATTTAGTCGTTTTTAATTCTTGTAATGTTATTTTTGAAGAAATGCCAAATGCCTGTAATAATAATCTGAAATAATGTAAGTCTCATTTGATAAAAGAAATACATCTCGCTTGTTCCGATAGAAAAAATTGACAAAATGTTTTTAATTTAATAAATTCATTTTGCTTTCACATTTTTTATTGTAAATTAGTTTACATTTATTAATGTATTTATTTGACTATTTTTTTAACATGACGTTTGTTTCAAAAATTGTTTGACGTTTATTTCTATTTACATCTATAATGATAATATTAAAAATATATTCATATTTATAATTGTTTGAAATGGTTTTTAAGAAAATTTAATCAAGAAAACTGTCAAATTATTAATTAAATGATGCTTTCATCTGGCATGAAGTATTAATCAATTAGATTCAGAATGGCACCATTCCTGTAGGGATTGAATTACTCCAAAGGATTGCTTATTTTCACATCCAGAAACTTAAGGGAAGTGTTTTTGAGTTTTGATGGAAAGCTTTAAATGTAGTGTACAATAATATGAATTGGAAGTAGTTTATAATGTTTCTGAATTGCAACTTTAAAAAAATTGCATTATCAGTTAATTAGAGCACTTTTTAATGAAATTTGAACAATCACGCAAATAATAATAAATTTAACATTTTTATTGATACAGCATTCATCCTTTTTCTCCTAAAAAGCATTTTTAAGAAAAAGACCTTACAACATCAGGAACTCTGATAGTTAACTAAAATAACGAACCTCAAGATCATAACTTTTTGTACATCGCATTTGACTTTTTTTTTTACACAATCAACCATCAATTCAGTCCAGGAGACAGCGTAAAAAGCTTAAATGACTCAAGCATCTACATTTCTTGAAACGGAAACAATTCTTTCCAATTATTCCTTCTAAAATAAAAAAAAGAATTGCACAAGATTCTTGTAGAATTATTTTTTTTAAATAATAAATCCAAGAAACATTAAAGATCTTAGCCAACTTCTCATCTCGTTCTTTTAGTCCAACTCTTAATGTGTTCTCCACCATTTTTATAAACGTAACAATTTGTCATTTATACCATTTGATTCTCTTTTTTCAGTCATTACTAAAGTACGAGGCCAGTTTATATCTTATCACCACTACAGTTGGTGGTTCCCATTTCAACTACAGCGTTAAAGGATGACTGATGGTTTTTAAGCCAAGACCTTCAACTTACTTTGAAAAATGAGGCTTCTTTTCTTTTCATACTTTGCTTGTTAAAGATTTATATTATTAAAGAAAGCCTCTTCTCGGCTTCTTGTTTTTTCTTTAATCTTTTAGACAACTGTAGACTATGTATTTTTAGTGATTCCGTTTATCAAAAAGATATACTACCAGACCAAAAGATTGATTTTCTTGGTTAAAATCCAAAATTCTGATACATTTAATTAAAATGTGATTTTATATTTTATTCGAAAAATTGATGATTAATCGTTTTTATTCAAAATAGATTTTTCTTTTAATAAAAATTGAAAAAGAATTTTATAAAAAGTACATAGTTGTTAACTAGTTTATTTTTTGTATATAAATCAAATCATTTTTCTAAAACACATTAAGAAAAAAATTTAATTCACAATGTGTTTTGATGCTTTGAAAAGTTATATTTTTAAGCATTTGAATGTTTGCGATTTACAATAATAAAGCAGTAATTTAAGTAAAAGAAAATGTAACCTGAATATTTTAAATTTATTTATCATGAACAAATACAATTAGCTTGTCAATAATATCCTTTAAAATGGCAAATTATAGTTTATTATTTTTGTACTTTAAAATAACTAAAGGAATTTTGAAATATCTAAAAATAATTTATTGAATTGAACCATTCATTTCTTTAAAGACAGTGAAATGAAATGGTAAGAAAAAAATACATCAAAACATGTTTTAAATCAACACATGATTTCTTTCAAACTTTTTAAAATCTTATTTAATTCTAGACAGCGAAAAAGGAGAGTTTCCGACATTATTTGAAATCAAATTCATCATAAATCGTAATATATAATAAACGCGTTAAATGGCATTTTCAAATAAATAAGATAAAAATATATAATTTTATAGCAGCTTAGCTGCAATGAATAAAATAAAAATTATTAAAAGTAATAAAGTGCAAACATTTCATTATTTCTTATTTTAAGGGTCAACTTCAATGACAATACTATAAATTTTTAAAGGACAATTATAAAATAATTTAAATCCCAAAATTTTAAAATTTGACTGGATGAATTATATCTTATTATTTTATATTCATCAAATATTTATAGAAAATGATATTTCAGGCAGACTTAACTTACCTTGAAATTAATAACTTTCACGTCGATGATTTTTTTTTTCGTTTTTGTGGGTGAAATTTGGATTATTTCCTGTCTTTTCAAGGTTTTGTATAGATATTTTATTACTCGTGTTTATTGCATGCAAAAAAGCCACTTGTTGCAAGCCAAATATTGCACTTAATTAAACGCTAACTTTTTCTCTAAATTTTTACATGCAATTCAACTAATTGTTTCTTTTTAGTTGCCGTAATAAATTCCCTTGCAACTGTGTTTAATTTTTTTTTCAATTTCTTAATAGTCGAAAGCTCAAAGATATAGATTAAACAGCTCCATTTCAGGTATAAATGTCTAAGCCTGAAAAAAAAGATAAAGTTTTATAAGTAGTCATTGCACTATTACAAACTTTTACAGAAAAATGTAAAAATTTGTCATAGTGCAATATTTCCACTTATTAGATTACAAGAAATCCATTAATTAGAAATAAGCATGCATCTCTGTCGAAAGTCATGTACGAGATGTATGACTATATATGAGATATTTTCTGGTTTAAGCCAAACATGTATATTTATATTAAATACTGAATGAATCCCGATTGCATATCGATTATATGTCTATTCATAATAATAGAAACAAAACAATTTAATTTAGCAACAGGTTAAGTATTTGAAGTTTGATATGATCTTTACTCCAAAATTCAAATAGGTATCACATTTTACTCCTAATCTAGCTGTGAACTAGAAAACCATCTTATGTCCAAATCTAAGTAATGAATCTAAAAAAAATCACGATTATTTCACTATACGGCAAGATCAGATTTTGTTTTGAAATAAAAAATATTTAGGAATCAGTCCCAGTTTATTTTTTGTATTACACTTATACATTGATTTTGAAATGTATTTTATGAGCACCTTTATTATCTAATGTGAAATCCTTTACAATATTGTTATTCATATTATATGTTATCGTAAAATTTTAAATTATCCTTAAACTTTCTTTTGGAAAATTAGGTCCGAATCATTTCAATGAATAAGAATTTTACTTTTCTCAAGATCAACTTTATAAGAATATATAGTTTTGTATATTTTTTTGTATATTTAAAAGATGAAATATCACATCCATTATCACAAAATTAATAGGAGCTGGGTAACAAAATGTTGTAAGTTTTGGAAATGGATAATGATAGCACATTTTCGACTTAATAAGCAAATAATCTATATATTGATCCAGGTGCAATTCTACTTATATTCTGCTTAAGACAAATATCTTTATATAAAAGTAAAACAGAATCACTAAATTTAGTATTATCCTCTTTATTATCATTCATATTTATTCGAATTATAGCTTAAGTTGGGATAATAGCCACATAACAAATGCTCTAAAATGGGTAAATTTAAATTTAAGAAGCCCGTATATAAAGAAAAATACCTCTTAAAATTCTTATCTAGAATAACAATATATTCATATATCCTCTTCACAAGAAGTATTGTATTAACGTTATCTTATTCGATGTGATAATAAGTGTAAATATTCATTGACATTGTCATTATATTTAACCGTTTTTAATATTTTATAGTGACATCTCAACGTCACTATATTACATAAGCTGCAGATAATGGCAGACTGTTTTGATGTTCACTCTTAACTATTCAGAAAGTGCCTTCGATATTTTCCTCAAATTTTCGCCATCCACTAAAGCTTGATAGATAACATCTCATTCAAACGAGGCACTTCAACTTTTCTTACTGGTGAGGTTAACGGGGCTCTCCATCCTTTCTTCTTCAAGGGGTTTCGATGAGGAATAGCAATTTTTCTGCACTCTCTCTTCTAGAAAACAACAATCCTCACGTGATTTATCACCAAAAGTGGGGGCTTTTAACCGCTCCCACACCCAACTGAAAAATGGCCGACGCCGAAGACCTTAATGTGGCAACTTCATGCTTCGCTGCCTATCCGTTATTATCGTTGCCTTTTCTTTTATTTTAGCGCCTTGAAAAGTCGCTAATTATGAGTTATTGTCCAGATGCAGGATTTTCGTGCATCAAAAAGGGAAGACTGGCCGTACTCCCCGCGAGGAGAAGGCGGAATTAGAGTTTTCTGCGAAAGGGTTTTGGAGTAGTTAATGTTGGATGCAGCTCCCCTCAGTGGATTATTAGTGATTACTAGGTTGTAATTAAATTAACTGGTGGGACCAGTTCCAAGAAGGCACTATAAGTTGCTTCGTGGATTAAAAATTGCCACAATGAGGCTGAGACATTGGGAATGTGGGAGATTTAAGCTATTTTTATACCGTCTTGGTTTACCTGTTCGCTCTTCAGGTTGACGATGGAGAATTGGAAAATGAATAAGTAATTTATTTTTGATAGGTGCTTCTAAATGTAAGCAATTCGCTTCAGAAAAGAATACCTATACAGATGACATTTTAATGTATTTAAAGAAATGTGGAGGAGTAACCTTTATGTACTCTTGTGTTCAGTGAATGCATTTTTGGATCTAAGTTAATAACTGACATCATTCGAAACAAGACAGTTATGATAAATATCTTTGGATTTGTATTTTTTTCTTTGCTGTTTTTCATTTTTTAGCTTGAATTATTTGCTAATATTTCTTTATTCCTAATGAGTATTTTCTTTATATTAATGTTAATATAAATTACTGAATCATACAGCAGAGAAACATACACGCAAACAGGTATGGGTATCTTAATGGGTAATTTAAATAAAAAATACTATTCAAAAATTCCTGAACAATTGGAATACTCTAATCAATGAGCAAATTTTTTAAAAATCATCTAGTCTGGTAAGTCTTGATGTTTCCAAATTTGTTTGAAATGGCAAGCAATGACATTTCATATAAATTAATCCACATTTTTTAAAGGAAAAATAAATATTTTTTGTAGTTTTTAACTTTAATTATATTTTTCATTAATTTTTGTCTCGTACATGATTGGTATATTCGTGGCTTTATATTACTTTTGTGATATACAATCTCATGAATTGAATATAATAAGTCATTCCCATTGTCTTATAAGAATATATTTAATTTTGTCTTGTTATAAAAAGATCACTCTTAAATATATTAAAAATATATCCCGACAATTGAGTATTAACCAAATCTATTATTAATGTATATTGATTGAAAGTAGAAAACCTTCTCTTTCTTCCAAAGTCATTTTTTCAAATCCAATTGAAATTCTAAAAAATTTAAAAGTTAATAAGTTTTTTAAAAATTTGGTAAATAAAAACTAAACCTTTTAAGAAACGCAAAATACAGTTCATGAAATTGTGATATACTTACCTCTGTTATGATCTGAATCTAAAATTGAATTTGGCAATAAAAAATTAAGAATTAAATACTTTTCCCAATAAAAACTAAATTTAATTATATTGATTCCACTTTATCATACTATCAGTTTTTAAAGTATTATGCTGAATAAATATGAGTAAGATTCTAAGTACGCCTGGAAGAATAACTGCATTTCGTCAATTTTTATTCAGAGATTAAATTGATTTATTTTTTGGTAAAATTTCATGAATCATTAATACTAATTCTAAAAGACGTACAACACTTTAAAAAGCATCTTTCCTGCTAATTCAATAAGTGTTTCATCCCTTTCTACATTTTAATTTCACTTCTTAGTTACATCTTTCAGCATATAAACTGCTAGTTATTCGAACCTAGTAAAAAGCCAAATTAATTTCTTAATGTAGAATAAATTATACACCTGTGATATTCCTAATGCATTTTGATTTGCGCATTACTTTAAAAGCTTTATTCAAAAAATTCTATTTTATGGAGCTTTATGAGATAATTCACTCAACATTATATGCGTTGTTTTTAACGCGAGATCTCTAGACATTAGTTAAAAAGTGACTACAGTTCTTAAGTGAAATGACTAATTTTTCATGAATACAAAAATATTGCTGTTGAAGCTGATAACAGAATTATTAAATTCATCATCTTTTTTTAGTAACAATTCCAATTTTCCTTCTGACTTTTCAAAAAATGTTTTGATTTATATTTTCTATTTTCCACTGCTCGGAGATTTGTTTCTAATCAAATAAGACTTGCTAACTGCTAATTACCATATATTCATAAAGTGTTACTGCATTAATCAATCATGTTACTTCGAAATGTTTGTAAAAGTGATTTTAATTAAAACTTACTCTTCTAGTAGGAAAAAATATCCTTGCCAACATTTGGTAATTTGCATATTTAAATTATTAATATGTGAAGATGGATTAATTTTCAACATTCTTAATAAAATGAACTTTTTTCCGAATACATTTTCTTTGAATGATTGAATGATTTTATTTATTCTTTTGCGTCTTAATTGTTAATTAGGTCATGAGAGAAAAAAATTTCATTTGCTTGCATAATTTTATTTCAAAACTTAATTTTTGTCAATAGGAATTACATTTAACATTTGTTCACTTTATTAAATTACATCTGCATTCCATTTGACTCCGAAAAATAAAAAGATATTTAATTGATATTCAAAACTGAATTCAACTTATGCTTGCAATTTAAATCTTTTTAAAAAATTTTAATCATAGAAAGAGTTTTGTAACAGCATATTGATTAGTACCAAGCAATTTAATTTTGAGACGAAAAATTAATTAGAACATCTTTCAATAATTATCTTTTCAGGATTATTTAATGATGCTAATTTGAATATTAGTTATTCAGGTTGATGGATTTTAATAAAATATGTAATCTGTTTCATAATAAACTAATTTACATAAATACAACTTTTAAATGCAGGAAAAGAATACATTGGATAATCTACAATGCCTGTTATTCAAATTTAAATAAATTTTAGTTTAATTTTTTATTTATTTCTGAGATTTCGTTCACAATTTATTATCCCAAAACTTGACTATTAAGATTTCATTAATTAAATTAAATTTCGTTTCCTACCAGTGCTTCTAAGTGACAGCAATAAAAAGTATAATAAAAAAATCTGTTTAGCACCTTAATAAGTGTTTTTAAAATTTTTATTTAAAAAATAGGCATACTTAGATGGATTAATGTTAAGGATATTTTAATCTTGATTTATAACCTCACTTGATTTATAACCTTGATTTATAATATTGCGCATTATGTATTATATTTTTGTGCTATGCAAAATAATTTATTTCCCTTCATAAGTAAAATTACCATATTCAAAAACTATGTACACCAATGAGAGTAGTTTAATAGGCAAAATAAAAATGTACATTACAGATTTAAAGGTCATTGTTTCATTCAATCATTTTTATAATGCGTTAGGTTGTATTTTAGGTATTTTTTTTCTTTCTTAAAGACCTTTTAAACTAAAGACAAACGTAGAAAAACTTATGAAATGTTTCTAGGTTAAGTAAAAAAGTGATAATTGTCTGCGTAGAATATTTTTTACATGACTATTTTAGAACATAAAGTTAGCAACCTCTGTTTCTTTAAGAAATATTAGGTCACGTAAATAAAAATAGTGCATGTATTACCCTTCTTGTGTATTTATTGAATCAAATTAAAACTTTCAATTCTACCGACGAGAGATTCAGATATTTCCAATTGCCGGTTTCTGTGGCTAAAAATTGTCTTTTATACCACTTTAGATAGGTTGAACTTTCTTATGCATATCTATCAACCTATCTAAATTGGTATAAAAGAATTTTAACTCACAGAAACTTGCAATTAGAAGTATCTGAGAGATGATTTTGGTAGAGTTGAAAGTGATAAATGAATTTTTCAAGAGTCAAAGGATTTAATAGTAAATGTTGTTTAGACAAACAAATTCTTAATAAAATATAACTTTTAGATTATTTTTTTTTAATTCACTGAAACTGTATTTGAGATTTTTTCGTGTAAATCTCATGACAAGAAATTAACAAAAATACTTAATAATAATAAAATTTATTGTGACTAAGACATGACAAACTTCTCGATATTACCCTTCAAATAAATGAATGAATATTCTGCTTTATTTATGTTTCCACCACTGTCTTTCTTTTTATTGTTTCCTTGTCACTACAACGAGTTAGCGTTGATCATTTGTGCTTTATTAAAACCAGTTGATACAACCAGAAACAATTCCAAGTTCTAATACATAAAACATAGAAAAATGTACTTGAACTAAAACCCAGAATTTTGAACATTTCTCGCAAGATTAAACAAAACCGCATTTAAACATTTCTCATTCCAGTCTAATTAGCCTGGTCAAAATGCCCTCCATCTCAAGTACCAAACTTTCGGATCTGCATCATTAAAACGATCTTGAAGTAGCAGCAACAGCAGCACAAACAAACCTCCTTCACGAAAACTTTTGCCATGGACAAACGACGAGCCAAGTTATTCAAAACCCTTTGCCTCTCGTTAAAGCGCGCGCAATCATTAACTCGACGAGAAGAGACTTTCTAATGCAGTTTGAGACAATGCCGTGATTATTAGCTACAGAGAGACCATGCGTTTGAATGGGGGCAGGTGCCCTCTTTTGAACTATATACAAAACGCGAGGGGTAATTTCGGTCCTTCCAAATGTCAGAATTTCTCTCTGAATGACTCGTTTGGTCGTGACATTCGAAGGGAGTGGGTTGGATGTGGTGCATTTGGGAGCATGTTCGCTCTTTTGGGAATTCTAGGTATGAGGCGAAGCTGATGTTTATGTCTTTGAAAATATAACCATTGACTGTAATACTAGTAATAAAACCCCAGATCCTTTCATAATATTGAATATCTGCCCCTATATTATTAAATAAACTAATTTATAATTGGTAATTGTTATAAAGGAAGAAAACATTTGTTTATTCAGGCTCAATCTCCTTTAGATTATGATTAAAAATAATCAAATATCCTTTTACTACTGAGTAAAGCTGACTTATTTAAAAATAATCAAATATCCTTCAAAGGTACACACCTTACTAAAGTTAAGATGTGTAAAATTAAATAGGACTTCAGTTCTCGTACAAGCATGTTGATGTTGTACTTGGCTAACGACCCCATTATGATAACAAGATCTATCTGTTTTGGGGGGAAGGGATGAAGGAATGCTCACGTTATTGAAAAATTCTATTTTGCTTGGTCCTGTATTTTTGACTGGTGATTAGATCATTCAGGTTTGCCTCGATATTTAAAATATGAGCAGGTGATTCCTTTTGATAATAATATTAAGTATGAGGATGTTGGAAAGCGACATAAGAGAATTGCTAACATGTTTAAATATTAAACATTGCTTTGAAATCTAAGAAAGGTTAAATCATGCCCCTCCACCCTATTGGTATCAAACTCGAACCACTTTGGTAAGTTGAATCTACGAAGTAATAAATGAACCTGAGAGGGAATTTATGTTCGTTTATTACTTCTATTGAAAATTATGTGCTGGGATTTGTTTACATTATTCGTTAATTTTTATTCATTTCTTACCATATTAACATTTAATCGAGAATTTGGGAAGGAAGGAAGAGGAAATTAAATTATCCAATGAGCAATCGGAGAGATATATCATTTAGTTATTTAGTACTCTCTTCCCTCAAAATATATGCTAATGCAGCATGTCTTCCTATCAATATGTAGAGAAAGAAAAACTGCAAGTGCATTAACGGTACACACCATCATTAAAAACTATCCTTATCTCAAATCCCGTATCGCTATTCATCTAAGATCAGAATATAAATAAATTGGTTCACTGACTCAATAAATAATAAATATTGCACTAAATGTGAAAAGTATATAACTGTATAAAATTACAGAGCTCTAATACATAGGAGATTGAGTAAAAAAAAGTCGATTATTTTTATAAACGGGAAAAAAATTTAAACAAACAAATATAAAAAGAACAATCATTAATAGAACGTAAGCGTTTACAGAAAAGGCATATTCGAATATGGTATGATGACACTTCATTTTCCTGATCTCTATTTTAGTATCTCTAGCCCTTTACCACTCTAATGGTGCATCTTTTTGACATTTAAGTTTTTAAAATATTTGATTGTTAAAAATATCTACATATTTATAAGAAGATGCAGATAAATTTCTCAACAAAATTCAACTTAAAACATCCATGTATATTTGTTTTTTGATGTAATAAACAAATCCATATGTTAAAGGAATAATTATGCATCGAATTAATTTTCCAAGTATTAATATACATTAGTTACTGGTTTTGCGAGATACCTATTTCATATCGAAGAAGTTTTTATCTTTCTAAATCTGTCTGCATATTGTGTCCTTTACAGATATAATCTTTGTTACAACATGAGGTAATTTCAAGTATTTATTTTAAATCTCACTTCATTATTTCAAAGTTTATTCCGGAGAAACTATTCCTCCTTTTTCCATCCGAATCGAATTTTGGAAGCACTGAATCTATTTCTGTCAAATTCTTGCATTTGTAGACGGCCAATTCAGTGCGCCCACTCGTCTGTGTAAAATAAACAATGGCTCAATTGTATTGACAATTCGAAAAGTACGAATCGCGTCGGTTCTTTTGCCGAAAGAAATTCCGATTTCGTTTGACAGCACCGTTAACAAAATCTACACATGAAAGAAATGAAGAAAAAAAACCCTCCAAGTTCTTTCTCTGCAGATTCGATCTCCGATCCTGACAATAAAGTCACCATACCACCAAAACCGAAGTTTAGAAAAAAAATGGTCGAAAGAATAAGATAAAAATATTTTTTCCTCAAAAAATCACCATTTTTAATGCTTATTCCCCCTGAATAAGAAGACAGCAGCAATATCGAAAAACTTTCCACACAGATACACGCTCAAAACTCTCACAAACCGAAGGAAAAATATTATCGTTTGCAATCGTAACTAGATTCTATTTGACAAAAAAAAAAACTATAACAAGAACAAAAAAAAAAGAGCAGGATGAGAAATAAGACATTTTTGCAAATACATCTGTTGAATTCTTATTTTTTTTCGCTGCTCTCTAGTTTATTTTATAAAGTGTGCGAGAGTTGTGATTTACTTTTTTTATGCATTTTTTTTCTCTTAGCAAATGCACATACACGCACGAACAAATAAAAAAATATATATCTCATCTGAACTCCAATAGAGCGTTCTGTGTTTGTTCACATTTGCATTGCAAAAGAGCAGACGCCATATTACAGATCCAGCGCTCTACCCTATTGTGAAAAACGTTTTTCCCATTATGCCATTGTATGCACTGGGGAGTAAATATACATACAAACACTAGTCCAAGCTGATATATAATATATCTATATATATATATATATATGTAAGCTCGAAGAAGACGCCTTTAGAAATGATGGTTAGAAAGGAACATGGGTGTTTGTAGTAATACATGGAAGAGTTATTTTATTCTATCCAATTTGATTTATATTCCGGAAGAAACGAACGTTTTAATATTCTTCGCTTTTTTCTGATTGCATGTCTCGGTGTCTTTTTTGTATATTTTGCATATGCCTATTACTGGTGTCTAAATTTATATGGGAAAAATGCTGTAAATGTTCTATTTTCCCCCCAAAGAATTTGTATCTCATTACTTTCGCTTACAGACTTTGTCTTCGAAGGACTTTTAACTTGTTGGCATGTAAACCAATCACGTCATGTTTGGCGTGGTAACAAAAGCGATTCCACAAAAAGTGGAACAGTTTTGAAAGTTTTTTTGTATTATTAATTCATCATAGTGTCTTACCATCAGGGTATGGTTAAGCTACAAGTATACGGGACTGCAATCTTACATCTAGGACGATTCCAATAGAAATACACTAAATATGTATGTCTAGAAGTGATTTGATTTGCCATAGCGTACAATAAGAGCTTATGTTTAGTTTAGCTTAATATTATAATATTTAGCTTGTAATAAGAGTTCATGCTAACAGTGATGTTGGCATGAGTTCTTATGATAAAAATTAGAAGAGTAATAAGACCCGATTTTATTCAATTTTATAGGTTAAATCTGCATTCATCCTTCTCTAATCATTCAACCTATAGAAAATGGAATTTTGCATGAAGGTCAGTCTATTTGCCACAAAGATAATGCATGTAATACGACAATATAACGACGATTTTGAAGTAAAAAGTGCAAGGCGTTGCGGGTGGCGGGTCCTAAAAGTAATTGATATGATTTGAGAAAAAACTTCCAATACACATTTCTTCCCTGCTATGATAAGCCATCACTTTGAAGGTGACATTGTAACCATAGGTGTGCTTTTTTACATCGAATTGATCTCAAATCTTTTTGTATCTGTTTATGCAAAACATATGTGAAAATCTATTAAAATAGTTTTTAATACATTAAAGTTGAAATTGGTTGCCGATCTGTTTAGAAACAGTTTTCTTAAAGATATGGAAGTTTTTCCTAAACGCAAGATATATTTTTGTGTATATAACGAACAGATAGAAAAAAAACTTTCTTTGCATACACAAACAAATAATATATTAAATATTTGAAAGGATACACCTGAGGATACATATACATATATTGTAAAATAAAACAATAAAAATTGGTGTGCTTTTTTGTGTGATAAAAGTTATAATTCTTCGATAAGCAATGAAAACTAGAAGATAATTAATACAAAACAGAAGTAGCGGCATTACAATGCAATAAAAAAAAGGTAAAATGCTACTTCAAAAGGTAAAGCTTGGGTCATTAAAAGATGAGAAACCTCAGCATAATAAATAAGCAAACTACTTAGCAATCTCATCATAATAATTACATCCTTATAATAAAGTAATTACAAGCAAAAAGAAACCCAACTGCTGCAAAATATTTAAAAAAATGTTTACTTAATGTCTAAATTTCAACGTTTAGGCTAAGCTGTATCTCTAGTTATAAGAACGAGAATATTCAACATAATTACAGCATAAAACAAAAAAGTAGCCTAGCTTAGATAAACAAACAAAAGCAGAATAAAAAAACTTATCACAATGTTTACCTTTCGTTAAAATCGGTCGCTGGTTGAAAACAAAACAAACATACACATTCTATACGCAAGATCTTAAACATCCTTCGCTAAATTTTATTTAAAATTTCCCCTGTGGGGATGAAAAAACAACAAATTCAAATCTGTAACTCAAGCAATCACCGCATACTTGTATTTGAAGTAGCGTTAATTATACTTGATATAAGCAAGTCCTAATTAAACGCAATAACGCGTTTGTCAAAACGTTTTGTTTTGCAAGCTGCTTTGGGATATTGATGCTTTCACTAGAAGATTTAATTAAAATTATCTTCGGTCGTTTAATATTCATAGGGCTACAACTGCTTTCAAATTTCTTTTAGGCCCCGAGGGAAGAAGAGTTTCGTTTTTGTTTCGTTATATCTACTGCCTGCCCTTTGTGGTTGGTTGGATTATCATCATTAAATTTTAATATCCTCTTTGAAGATCTCCGTTACCATGTGAGACTGATTTTGTTTGAATTCCTATGTACTATCTATGCATGCATGGTGTGTCAAATGGGAGTTGTTTTAGATTTATAATGGATAAATGAGTACTATGTTGAATTTGGTTTGTGACCAATTTAATCGAAGATAGCAATGTTCGGTGAATCAGTAAAAATTGAAATTAATATTAGAATATGAAGGCAAAATTGCAGCTTAAAAATAAGAATATTTTTCAGAAAATATCTACATATCCTACCCGCAACAGATATTAATAAGAATTTTAATTGCATTTTGCAATTACAAGATTTAGAAACAAGTAAAAATAAAATCTACGACTTGTTATCATATGAGAACACTATTATTTTTAAGTCATTAATCTCTTAAGACAGTTAAGCAGTTTAAACTGGTTTGAAACAATCACGCGACATCTAATCTCTCATATGTATGCTATTTCCAAATGATAAAGTATTTATTAATAAGTTTATAAATTTCTTAACCATATTAATTTATATATTTTTATCAAAACAATATTTTTGTAAACGCAAACTGTCATTATTTGTCTTAATTTATTAACCAGTCAAAAACGGTTTTGAAACAATTACAAAGTTACCCCCTCTTCTCCCCCTTCTCTCTATATATATAATATATCTATAAATTTCAAACATATTACTCTCTATAGAATTTTTAGGAAAACAATATTTTTGTGAATACAAACTGCTATTTGCTAATTTCTGAGATCATAAAAGAGTTTCATAATGGATTAATCTTAGAACAGGAGTCAAGTCTTTTAATGTCTCCCATTTAAGAATGAATGAAATGAAATTTCCCTATCGGGGAATGTGAAAATACTTTTATCAAAACTGTTATCAAACGCGGGTAAAGGTTTTTTGAACATATAATAAAAATTAAATAATTTAATTTCCTCAGAAAAAATATATACATTCCATTAAAATGTTAGCTGTGATGTCACAGCTCTGCATCAACCTTTTAAAAATGCATCTGTTGTCAAAGAAGCATGCCTAATTATAACTCAGTGTTGGTAAAAGCATGTAAAAAATGTATGCGTTTAAAAGATTTTGATGAGCATTGCCATTTTGGCTTTATTCATTGCAAACGCAATTTCGAACTTCAAATATTGTTGCCTTCAATAATTCAAAACTTCCTAACGAAAACCAAATCATGTTCTAACATGATGAAAAAATAGTGCTTTGGATTTACCAAAAACATTCTCCATCGAGATCTTGAAGAATCCCAACCACTCAAAAAGAATGTAAGTATAGTCCGCGAAATTTGTTGACAATATTTTTTATATTACATACATACACTAATAAAAATTAATTGTATTATTAATAGGAAAAAATTCAAATGAAATTATAAAAATATTCTTGTTAGCAAGAAGGGTCACTCCGAAATGTAATACACGCCTCAGCGCAATAGCTTATGTTGCGTATGTTTAATAAGTTTAGAACTGGAGTATTTCATTGGCCACATTCATTTACTTGATTTCATTAACCAGTGGTAGGCCTATGCGGAATTTGGGATAGATGCGAAGACGAAGAAGCATCCATCTGGGAGCATCCACACAGTTACAGTGACATTAAGGTCCATAAAGAGCATAAGGTCAATAAGGATTTGAATTTAAACGACTGATCATGATTTTAAATACTTTGGCTTCAGAAATTTGATAATTATTTATTAGGAAAAATAAACATTTCTGAGATTTCTAAAATATTTGGACATTTTTTTAAATATTAAATTGGAGGAAAAACATGCTAATAATTTCTATGTACTAACCAGTATAGTTTTAATTATATGAACATGACTTATAATCAGTTAAACTATTAATATAGCAAGGTTAAAACTAACTCAGACTACTTAACTCGAACAACATGAATAAAAAAAGATCATCAACAATACTTTTATTAGAGAAGAAACTCGAATAACCAAACCAAAATTTGAGTAACCAAAATTCAAATTTTGGCTTCCATTTCCCAGCTTACTTAAAGGGATGTTGTGGCTTGGTGGAGAGGTCACGGCTTCGAAGTCGGAGGATTTTAGGTTCAAGACCCGATTCCATGGAATAATCATCGTATAAGCGACTCTGGTGCAAGTTCGTCGGATGCAAATGACCTCCCTCTGATGTCTTGTGGCAGTTTGGAAAGGTATGTGCCAGCTGAGGTATCATGCACATTATCTAATCATGGTTCAAAATTACGTGGTTCATCCCAAAACAGTCCTGATGTTGATTTAAAATAAGACTTTAATATAGCTCGAATAAACCTCGCATGATACACCTTAATTCTAAAGAAATAGCCTACTTCGTTTTGGAAATCAATTAAATAGATGAAAATTATATTTGTAATGTTTTCTTAGTTGATTAAATTCAAAAATACACCGGTAGGAAAAAAATTCTCTAATCCACATCGGAAATATTGGAAACTGTCAAACCAACCCACAAACAAATGACGCAGACAAAATAAACTAAATAAAGAACTTTGATCCCGTCACTTCTTACAAAATGCAGAAGTGCCGAGAAAATATGAAATAGAACTGAAACACCACAAATAGCAATTTATAGAAATATCAAATCTAAGAATGGAACAGAAATTTCAAATAAAAAGTTTCAGAATACATAAGATTTTTTTTTAAAAAATGTAACCAGTCTAAGAATGTAATTCTAAGTCAGTCGCAATGCCTAAAAATAAAACTGTGTTCAAATATAAAATAAAGAGCAAGATAAGAAACAAGTATAAGAATACAACTCAATTCAAAAAATGTCTAAATATTATTTAGTTAGAAAAGAAGTAAGTATTTTTCCAAAGGAAACTTTATTTATTTTGTAAATATATAAATTGTTCCTACATTTCTAAGCAATGTGGCATTTCTTTCACATTATTCATTTTTTTCTTTATTATGAATTTCGCAAACTTATTTATTTTATTCCTTTATAGATGTAATGTGCGGAGGGAATTTTACTATATATGGTCTTAAGTTCTCTAATGGAGATTATATTATATATTTAAAAATAAATGTATCAGTGCTCTTGCACAGTTGTAGCGCGTCTTCCACGACTTCTAGTTGTCCCGGTTCAGGCATGGTTGTTCTTCTAATGCGTTCTATCTGTAGTATGTGTGAATGCGCCCCACCCCTTGTAAAAAGGGGTTGTGTAAGCGAATGTGACGAATTTAGTTGAGTGAATTTCGGCTACTAAATCACTACTAGATAACTGTCGGCGGGCTTGTAAAGTGCCAAAAGTAACAGCAACAAAAATAAATGTTACTTGAAATTTATAGCTAAGACTTTTAAAGATATTATTCAATTGCTCACAATCTCCCAATATAATTCAAATTTTTAATCATTAAGAAAATACTTTTTATTCATCCATGCTAGTTCAAATACATTTTTTAAAACTTGTAATGGATGACGCTTATTATTAATATAGTTTTTTAAATATTATTTCATTCATTAAATTTAATTATTTTTAAATACTTTAGATAATTTCAGCAGTTTATCATGAAAATTGAAATCGACGGGCAATAGCTCAATCAGTAAAATGGCATTATTTCAGTATTTTTCATATGAAGGTAAAGAATCGGGTACAATTCTTACAAAAATCAATAATTTTTTGATACGTAATTATTTTTTTATAATTATTTAATAAAAAGTAACTAAAACAACTTTTTTCCTTATTGGCCTAAGTAAGAATTGAATTAATTCTTATATTATATTACTTGTTTTCCAATGCTCTTTTTGGAAGGTACACTGCATCCCAATTCCAAACCAACGTCGACACAATTTAGATAATGTTTATAGTGATTATGCAAACAAATTAATAATATCCGTCTTACGATAAACACGTAAATATGTCTATATCGATATAATTTAATTCCTCCTAGTCTTAGATAATTTGAAATTAGTGATTTGATAGCAAGTGCCCGTAGCTTTAATTCAAACAGTAATTAATCTTTAATTTTATGCTTTGGATGGATGGTAATCCATTGAATATTTGATTACATCGCTTCCTTGCTTAAGTAATTATTAACTGGCTTCGACTCAATCTATGATCTAAATTTCAGGGTAGCTAAATATTTATTAACGCAGTTTTTGCTCTGTACTTATTTGCACAGTTGTTAATACTGTGAATTCAGCGCGGTGTTGACCATTCTACAGCAACTTGTTGAATTAATTTTAAATTCTAAATTCAAACGTTATGCTACTTAAATTTTTATGTATCGGTGATAAGGCAAATATCTACCAATAAAATGCAACTTATTCTTTTCAAGTATTGATAGAAAATATCTAGAAAAATATTTGTAAATTTATTTTTAAATCATGATAAAACTGGTAGCTCTTCAACAGAAATTAGAATATAAGAAAAATATTTAGCTTTTAAATCGTCGATAAATTGCGAATACATATTGGGTTGATTTTTCCTCCCGATTCTCCATTTACAATTCTCTGATTTCCGCAAAAACCATCGTAAATCCAGTGGTTTAGATCTCGGTATACGAGCCTCAGATTCGAAGTTTCATCATATCAATCAGAGTAGCCTATGTAGGTTTTGTACCTAATTATAAAATTTTATCTTTTGATATGTCTAGAAGTTTAAAGAAGGTTACGTTGATTCAGGTATAGTCTTCGTTTTTTGATAACTAAACCAAATATAAATATGTGTTCCAAATAAATATCAAGTGCATATAATTCTTGCTTTGTATCAAGAGTAAATGTCAATACAGCGAAGACAAATTAAGGAAAGACTGATTTGCTTTAAAATAAAACCAAAGTTCATAATGAAAGTTTCCTTTTTTGGAACGCTACTGCTAAATAAAGAAGAAAAAAATCCAGATAAATACTATAAAAGTCATTGCAAAACGAATTCCTCCGAATCATTTAATGAAAAAACTCGTCGGTAAAAACATTTTGGATGAGTAGAAACCCGATTAATGCCAATAATTACAATGATGGTAAAATTATATTTATGTTTTAGTGATAAGGAATAAAAAATGATGATATACAGTATGAATTCAGCAGAAAATATTTTTAAGTCACAGTTAGGCCTAAAAAGGCCAATCCTCATCTTTTTCAGTAAATTCAACAAACAGAATTTTATTTCTTGACAAACCAATTGCTTAAAAACTTTCTTCTTATTCTCGAATTCAACTATTCCCAAAGCAACACGTATAATATCAATATTATTAAAGAAAACAAGCAGTATGAAAGATTTCGACAATAATGTTGAATCATTCTCCCTGAACCTATAAATATCTTCCAGTATTAAAAAGATTACAGAGGTAGATGACTACTTCGCCGCATATTCAGAAACGAAAACACTCTCCGAAACAAACACTCTATCCAAGAAATCCTTTTTCCATCTCTTTCCTGGAAAGAAAATGTCTTTGGTATCCAATAGTAGGCAACGTTCCAGAAGTCTATGTGAATGTACGACTCCGGGGCGAGAGTTTACACTGTCTGCGCCCCGCATTAAGGAATGAGTTACCGCCTCATCCTGATAGGTCCGGAGAGAAGGAATTTGAGCCGGAAATAAAAAACAGGAGCAAAACCATTCACATAAAATAGTTTTCCTCTCAAGGACTTTTCGTTAGGACTCTGACTGAAAAGAGAAATTGAAAAGAGAGGAAAATCCGATGGAAAAAGGGTTTAGGCTGGCCTCTGTAAAATCAACACATCTGCGTGTTGGTATGCAATGACGAATGCTTTTTTATAGTTTTATCCTATAGCTCATTCGTGTGATTGAAATACTGTGCTGCAATTACTTGGTAAGGTTTTTCAAATTGTATTGATAGTTTTATGAGGTTTAAATTATTGTTCAGCAAGCAATTTTGAATATGTCAAGCAAGACACTGAGAAAGCAAGAAGCTTATTTAAAGGAGACTTAAATAAAGTATGAAATAATAATAGCCTATGCTTTAGACATAGATTATTGAAAATTGTAGTCTTTAAACATTACATAATCAATTAAGTGTTCATTAGGGACATTTCAAAGAGGATGTTCATTTCAAGCGTAATATTCAGAGAAAAATATTGTAGTAAAGTGAGAGAAAGATAATAACACTATTAAAAAACAATTTATTCCCTTGGTAATCATGAAATGGGGCTTGTTTGTTTGATTACGGTTAAAATCTTCTTTAAACTCGCTTTTCACACACCACAAAAGAATGACAACAATGCCAAGTTCCCAAAATAGTAGGCGCACTAAATAAGTGATCCAAACTAATCAGTGATAAGGTTGCTAAAAATTACTACAGTGACTTATTTGTGTAGTTATAGTTATATTGACGACAAATTCAAAGGAAACAGAAAGGGAATTTTACCATTAATTTCAAGCTGTATTTCCGACCTTACAACCCCTATACAATTTAATTCAATTAACGTACATGAAATTAAATAATCAATTATATTTATATCCGATTATGACGCCACGTGATTTTGCATAGGAAAGAATTTTTGCTTATCAACTTGCAGTGCTACTTTGAGAAAATTATAGTACTTACCAAGAAAAACCTATTATTGTAATTACTTTTGTGTAATTCTTCATATCACCAATGATGCCAAGCTATTAATGCTAGAAATAAAGTTGGCTCTTAAGACAAACAGTGAAAGGCAACACCCTTTTAAAGAGATACAAACAAAAACTGCTTTCTTATTTATTTGATTGTCATATTTGTGACAATTTATAGGAGTATATCAAATTAAAATCGAATGTAAGCTGATTTTGTATGGTCATAGAAAAGTAATTATTCAATGTGGATTATCATTAAAGACAATTTTGCTATGTTTTAGTATACTCTCTAACTTGAATGGGCTTATGGGATCCTCTTGTATGAAGTCTGTTTCAAAATTTCAAATGAAAGAATTTAGACAAAAAGTCTTTCAAATTTAAAAAGCCTACTTTTAAAAACTAGATATCGGTTACTAGATTTAAAACTGCTGTTTTTTATCAAATACTCAAATATTCTTGCTTTTTCAGAGACTATTGACCGTTAGTAAACAAGTTTTGCAGTTTCGAATCGTAAGGATGATTATCTTAGTGTAACTTTGTAGGCATTCTCATTTACAATGGCTCTGAATCTTTTTGAATTGATATCCATTTCACTTTTTTCCAATGACATCACCAATGACTGTTATTTTATATAGAAAAATATGTATTGTTAGTTAGATATCCGATTTTCTTATCGGCAGTATTTGTAACAGTCCTTGGTCAGTTATAAAAATCATTTATAGTTCTCCTCTAAATGTGAATGTACCAGTGGTGTTCAAATGAAAAGGTAAGAAATGACACTGTGAGTTTAAATAAAATATCTCACCATAGGTCTGAGCACAGCGATCTCATTGATTAACGAGTCGAAAGATTCTTTGTTCCCAGAATTCGTGTGGCCGTGACGAGACCCAGCCCTTCATAGCGTCCTCGAATCCGCTTTTCGAGTTGAAGTGATTCCCTTTTAGTTTTTCAGAGATCCAAATATGTAAAAATCACAGTGAGATATTTAAGGGCGAGTGGGGCAAATGGTCAAGCTTCTCCCATTTGGACTTGACCAGTTCCGCATGTGTGATCCTGAAGACATGAGGACATGTGTTATCGTAGAGCAAAACTAAAATATCTATGAATATACACGGTCTTTACATAGTCTTCGAAGTGTCTCACAGAATGCATCGGAGTTAATGGTCATTCTACGCTCGGGGGATTCAACAAGTAGTGGACATCGGATGGTGAAGTTAATGACACTGTGAAAAGATGGCGCTCACCATGGCCACAGAAATTCTGGAATCAAGGAATCCTTCCGCTTGTTTATCATTAAGATCGTTGTGCTCAGGCCTGTGGTGTATACTTGGAATAAAGTCCATTTATAAGCACAGTGTCGTTTCATATAACACGCCTTGCATTATGACGACCTAACATAGCTACAGACTCATTACATGAAAAAAGAAAAATTCAAGAACAATGACCAATTCAAAATGCCAACTGCGAATTTACTGTTTCGACAGTGTCAGCTAAACGACATAGACTAAGAAGATCTGGACATTTCCCACTTGCTAGAATGAAGTCGAGAAGGGGAAGAGTTACCCATCTTTTTAACATTTTTTTGGTTTCTGCTTGCTTTTCCTGATTTTCGAGCAATCTGGAATAATATAATGTCTTTTTTTTTTACTAAAGATATCTTAACTGTTTTATTTTAGTTTTCTGAAGAGATAAAGTAATGTTGATGCATTTAAAAAATTTTGCCGCAGGACATGAAAAAAATGCTGTGAGTAAATAGGTACTCATAACGCTTTATATATAGTTGAATGCGAAATTAGTATAATATAGCATTTATTGCATATCCTAAATATATCCTTTCATAATGTCCTACAGAAAGTAGCGTTATAGGCAAACGTATTATTAGAGATTATATCGTTATTTGCGGCTTTCACTATGTTACACCCTGTGGAAAGATTTATAGCACATCCGGTGTGAAACATACAATGATTTCCAGCATTCGATTAATTTTGTTATATGTATATCTCCGCAGAATGACGAACTTGCATTGATACTGAAATTTTATTACTTCACTTTTGAAAAAATTATCAAATAAATGTCATGTTAAAATAACTTTTTTTTTTTCGAAATTACTCTGTTGGATTATATGTCAAAAAAGCTTAATTATAAAGTTGAATTATGTGTATTTAAGCAGGCAATCGTTTCGTTATATGTGGAAAATCAATTTTCATTTAAGACACCCTATACTTACTATCATATTTTATGTTTTTATGGGGTGGGTTGAACAGCTTCTTCAAGTGTAAAATATATAGCGCTAAAAAGTTAGAATTTCTGAACAATCCTCTACAATTGTTTAGCAACATAGCTTCTTTAATATAGATACATTTGCGGAAAAAAATTTAGAAGCATTTCTTTATATAGATTTTCTTAAGAAGAAATTTAATTATTCTATTTTAGAAAAAAACAGCTCTTGACTATTTCTTATGCTAATTCGTATATGTTTATAAGGTAATATTTCTAAAAAGCATAATTAAATTATGAAGGAAATTAATATAGCATATTGCACTCAATCTACGATAACAAAGACCTTCTCCAGGCAAGTTTTCACTTTTCCTTATCCAAAATCAGCTAATCAATTTAGCAGCGCCCTCCTTCAGCAAGGCTAAGCCAGCATAATAAAGATATATATGTATAAAAAAAATGCTTATCCTTGACTCCTTTACCATAACAAAAACCAGAAGGTAGCAGAAGGATAAGGTTGATTAATACAAATAAAAAAAGATCAGACTTGGCATTGTATTGGTAGCAGGTGGGCTGAACCTAGCCTGACAAAGAAACTTTCAGATTCTTTGCTGAAATGTAGGCTTAGACAAACTCCCCGATTCCGGATCCCGGCCAGCATCTGAGATTCTGGCGGGAAAAAGAAACAAATAAAAAATAAAAAAGAACGTGTGTGTCAGATCAACTCCACTCCCTCCGCTTCACTTCGGTGCCAGACCGCGGCACGTCTTGATCCCTTACGCAAATATCCTCCTCTTATCATTTCTTTCGCCTACGACGGGATATCGACAACTCCACTCCACTCAACATCTCCATGACTACAGAAACTCAGCGGCCATTTTTTCCCTATTCCGTCTTCTTTATTTGTTTATTTTTGTTTTGTGTTTTCCTTTTTTAACTTTATCTGTGACCAGCTGCCCGTAGTTATTATCTCCGCGTGATTTGGTTTTGCCTCTGCAGCTATATATATATTTTTTCTGGTCAAAATAGGAATTGCATTTGCAAGTTTCTGGGTTTTGTTGGAAAAAGTTTTGCTGATCTTTCGAACTTAACCGTTTAAGACGGTGTGTTTTCCTTTTTTTTTAAAAAAAAAAAAACAGCTTATTCTTGCTGACATAAACAGTTGTATCTTTAAGCCGATTAGAAGGAAGATACATATTTTAAACATGTTGGGAAATGTGCACAATACTCCTTCTTTAATTTCTGATGTAAGGCAGGATTTTGCGCAACATTCTAATTTTTATTTCAAAAGTAGTTGCTAAAATTATTCCTTTGAAAGGATTTGGGTTGTTTTTCTTAAGAATTATAATAAATATTTTTCTTTGTAAGAAATATTATAAAATATTTTTTGTCAACATCTTAGGATCTCTGAGAGAAGAATTTTAGAAACTGAATAATTATTGAATTTGGTAATTTGAAACTGATAATTTGGAAGCTTTTAATTTGTTTTAAAAATATGTTGTATGTTAAAAATACAGTATTAAAATTTAATTGTTGCAAATTGGGAAAAAAATTATTTGGATTTATTTTTAAATTCTTTTGTGTGTGTGTTTCCTAATTATCTTAAGTGAAAAAACTTGCAAATATACGTATTTTAGGTATTAGAAAGAAACTATCAGTGATAAATCTCTGGGAATTTTTAACAGCAATATTAATAGAAAACTTTCAATAATTCTATGTTTATACCAATAATATCAGAAAGATTATGTATTCATTCACATAATATTAAACAATTGTACTAAGGCAAATATTATATAATTTCTAGAAAAAATAAAAGATTTTACGATTGGAATTCTGAATTTTTTTTCTAAAAACAAATTTTTATAGCTGTAATAGTCAGGAGATAATTTTTTCTTTGTCAAATAATTTTTTTTTAAAATGTGACATTTGTTTAAAAAACTCCCTCAGTTAGTAAAAAGTCGGTGTTTAGTTAGATATTTTTGGTGCAAATTAAATAATTAATGCTTACCTTTTAATTTACTAAGCATTTTACAACTTTTATAAAATTCATATATTTTAAATTGTTTATATTTTTTTAATGCTCGAATGTGTCATTTATTTAAAGGAACCAGATCTTCACAATTTCTATGATCCTTCTCAACAATTTTTCTCAAAGTTTGAATATGTCATTCATTTGAATTTTCCAACACAAATCTCCCCAATTTTTTTGGTTCTAATCAAAGTCCGAACATGTCACTCATTTGAATTTTCCCAACACAAATCTCCCCAATTTCTTTGGTTCTTCTCAAAGTCCAAACATGCCACTCATTTAACTTTTCCCACACAAAGAGACAGCATACTCATAATTTCTTTGACTCAACATGTTCAAATGTTTCATTCGTTTGAATTTTTCAACACAGGAGAATAGATCCCCACAATTTCTTTCATTTTTTTCAAAGTTCGAATATGTCATATACTTGAATTTTCCAACACAAAGAGACAAGATCATCATGATTTATTTGATTATTTTTAACAATTTTTCTCAAAGTTCCAATATGTCTTTCACTTGAATTTTCTGAAAGGATGACAAAAGCAAGAAAAGGCAGTGAAAGAAGCAACCTCTTCACAGTTTCTCAGTCATATATAAAAATTTAAAAATTTAAAGTGATCTGTATAAAGACTCAATTCTTGTAACGTTAAATATCTCATTGATTTTATGAAAGAAAGTCGAGTTATCTTATCAAAATCGATTCAGAAAACTTTCCAGCCTTTACAATAGGAAATCGCATATTTCTTTTCATAAAGATATATAAGCATATTTATAAAATCTACAGATCCCCACCCCTTGCTATCCGTTTATATAAAGGGCTCTCATCCCATTCTATATACATTTATATGAGGGAAAAGAAACGCGCATTCTCAAGTCGGGGAATTTCCGTACCTAAGCTCGGTAAAGCACGGGGAAGGCTAGCAATGCACTGCTGCGAAAATAAGCGAAGAAAATGTTATATAGTAATATATCGGATTTTCCCCACTTCGGCAATCTCCATCAAAATGTGCCTTTGAAACATCTGCGCCTCGGGCTATTGAGGGGATCGTGCTCTTATAAAATTTCTTCTGCACATTTCTTAAAGGCATTTGGGGGTAGTTTATCCACCCTCTCCCTCTGGAAATCTCGAGAAATGAAAAAAAAATTGTGATGGATGTGATTCATAATAAAAAACGGGGTGGAGCGTGGAAGGTGGAAGCATCTTGAATTGGATATTTCATGTTGTGACTTTATTGCATGAGTGAAAAATTGAAAACGAATTTGTTTAAAAATCTGGAGGGATCTTCTTATATTAATTTTTCCCCGTTATTTTTCTAGTCATTGTCATATCTTTAGATGAATCATTTTTTTTTCAAATTATCATCATGGAACATGAGTAAATGTTCATACCCACAATCTAAAACAATTTACCTTTATATATAAGGAAGTTTTTATTGTAAAAGTATTTCCAATAGAGCTAAAGATAGCTTAGGGACGAATATATCAAAATAGATTCTCCTAAAGGGATTAGGCCACTATATGATGCACTCGAAGGTCTTAAATTGAAGAAGTTTGACAAACATTAATTGATCATCTTAATTATCTAAGGGATATTGCTGTACCCTGATTTTGGGTGGGGCCACTTCGACAAATAGGTGCTCGTATGGCTTCGATTAGAACGGCATATGAATTTCCATTACCTGTCTCAAGTACCAATGAATGAGTTTTAAAATAATCATTTTATATTATAGATTTGTAGCACACATATATTGTATTAATACTGTATAATATTAAACAATATTCGGAATATTATATAATTTTGAATAATATGATATATAGCCAAATATTGTGCAAATAATGTAACAAAATTTCTGTTACTCGGGTATATAGTCTTTCCATAATATAATTGATATATAATACGATATATATTTTTAGATGATTGCTATGCTAAAGTAAAGAAAAGGAAAAACTCTAAACAAAAAGGATATACAATTTTATTTACTATAACTATAAAGTATTGTTTCTAAGCAGATGAAGGATTCTAAACAATAGGAGTATTAAAATTTTTTTATTGTTGCTGTAATGCAATATTTCTACGCAGATGAAGGAATATAAACAATAAGAAAGCAAGATTTCATTTATTATTGCTCGATATTACAATATAGGCTCAATTTGAACTTCACCTATTAATTTCAAAGCTGCGTTTGTTATTAATGATGATTTTACGAAACGAAATTTTTTTCTCCATTATCTACATGATATTTTATATCTGAAATTTAATTTGAACATAGTTATACAGCTATGAAATGAATATTTTAATGACTTAAGATTCAGCGTCAAAAACTGCTCCCAAGAATCATTTTCTGTATGCATAAAAACGATATATTTTGAAGCTGGTAGTAATAAAGTTGGGTTTTTAATTGCATTACTTCAATATTTTATAACTACAGTACTCGAACTGAAAGAAGTACTACAATTTTTGGCATGTGTGGGATGGATGTTGCGCCAAGAGACTCATTTCTCTGTATTGAATCTGAATCAGCTATACTAGTAGCAAATGCTGAAGCCTTATTCTCCTGCATTTTTAATCAGTGGTGTCATCTTTCTACAAATACTTTTTATCGTATTATGAAATATAGTGACTAGAGGGACTGCTAATGAGTTTAAACACGAATTTAGACTTTTTAGTAATATCCTTTGCAAACTTATAGAGACCTATATATTTTTCTTTATAAACCTATTCAAAAGAGAAAAAAAATCAAAAAGTTTGACTAATGCCGGTAAAAAAATTTCTAAAGATCGGAAATGAATCAAATGTCAAAGAGAGCATATAAAATTCAAGGACTACAGAATATTGAAACAACATTCCATAGCATAAAGTAAAGGTGTTTGAAAATAGATGTAGTCAAAAACTAGCGATTTACATGTTCTTTTATAGATGAAAGAGTTTGCTGTATATAAGGTCTGCCATTAAAAAAGCATGCTATTGGAATTTGATTTCATTACTTATCTGTTTCTTTTGCTCTTTAATATGTCTGTGAACATTTTTATTTCATTATATTATGAAGTGCAGGACTAGAATGACTGATAATGAGATAAGAAACAAAGAACAATCTTATAGAAACTTTTTGCGCAGACCTGCAAAGAATTTGATATATATATTTGTAGAAATTTTAAAAACATGCTTTCCCTTGAGATTACTTTCTTTTTGAGATAAATCAAGATTTTTGAGCTAGATAATGATTTTTCTTATCTTTAAAATATTTTTTCATTAGAATATATTTTTTAAATATATGAAGTAGAATTGTGTTCAATTAAACTGAGATCAGAAACTTAAAAAAATTTAATTCATTAGAATGCAAAATGTAAGCCTTTAGATAACCTGCCATCAATTTGACTACAATTTTTTTCAGATAACTCAAGATTGAATTATTTAGATTACATTTAATATGCATAATTTTCAATGAATTACAAATTTAAAAACTTTATAAGTTGAACATAAAAAAAATTCAAGCAATCAAAAAGTATTGGTTTAGACTCGAACCAACAGTATCACAATTCGTAGTTAAAGGTAACACCACTCGAGGTTGAAAATTTTATCCTCAGAATATAATACTTTCATACATAAAATAATTATGCATGCATAATTTGGATATTTATATGTTATGTACATTTTTATAAACGTTTTAATGGGAATATCATCAAAATATGTAATTCAAACTTACAACTTAACACTCAGAATGATATTAAAACCTAACTTAAGAAATTTCTTGCATACAATAATTTTAAATAACATTAACGGATATATTTAGGTACGTAATACATTTACACAAAAATAAGAATTAAACTTAATGCCTGTCAGTTTATTGAAATCTAAAAGTTAGTGAGAGGAAAAAACATCATTTTTGTTTTTTATATTTCTAAGTGGATTCTGCTTCGAAACTAATGGCTGCATTTTATTGTTTATGCTTGAAACAAAATTAAACTTTTATCCGATGTTGAAAAGAAAGCGGATTACGATTTGATAAAATAAAGCATTTAATGGAACCTTTCAAAGAAGAGAAAGGTTAGGAGAAAACAATTGTAAGATAATATAAATTTTAAAATGTTTTTTATAAAAACACTTTTATTTATCCGCGTTTGTTAAATACTTAATGGATAGATCTGTTTTGAAATAAATGTGAACTTGTAAGTAATAAGCAGTAATGAAGCTAAATGTTTTTATTTCTTGTTGTGGGAAACAAAAACGGTTCTATCAGTTGCATTTATTGCCCAAAAGAATAAAATATTAATTTTAGCTGCATAGTGTTGATATTAGTGCTTATTAATATAATAAAACATGAATGAAAAAATTGCTGCCATTAAAATAAAAAGAGAAGGTATGAATTTGTTTCAAAAAACTATTCCTTTTAGTAATAAAGTATCAAAAATTCCATTAAATGTTTTTTTATCAGTATGTCTTTTATATACAATTTTAATAAAAATATTTTTAATGGTTTAGACTTTTATGTTTTTTTTTTAAAAATTTAAGCTATTAATTAAGCAATTACCTTTGATATTTTATTTATAATGAAATGTATGTTAATGAAAATAACAATATGATTTTTATTGTCTTTTCTTTATGCGAATAATTTTAGAATTAAACAATCAATCCAAAAAATACTTTAGTAGGGCTATTGATTATAAGGAATGTGAATGGATTTTTTGAAAGAATTATTTGTAGATGTAAACTACGCTTTCAAGTAAATGTATGTACAATATTATAAAATAAATCATACGCCTACATTTTGGATGAAAATTTTTTCTCTGTATAGAAAATCAAGTGAAAATTAAAAATTCAATTTGATATATATTCTTAAATCATTCTAACTCTTTAAAATTTAGAACAAAAATAGGACGGACAGAAAGTTCTGTACAAATAAAATGTGTATTGAGACTTATAACATTGCTTCGGTTAAAACATATTTTCATTTTATTTGTGGACAACGTTCTTTCCATTCTATAATATTATTATAGAAATCACTGAATCAACAAGTGGTAGATGAAAAATGTGACTTTTTTCCTGAAGGCGTTGAGGGGAAATTTGATGTGCAAATAGCAAATCTTAGTCAAAGGTTATGGCCACAATATCATTTCTAGAATTTCATTAAAAAAGCATATAAGAAAAATTCACTGTCCTTAGATGGCTGATTCCAAAAGGGAGTTCACTTGGGAGAGTTTTTTGGCACTCACCTTTAATAGATTTTTATGACAGAACATGGAATGTCCTAAGATAATCCTTATACATCGGTTCCTAATATTGCCATGATTCTTTTATTTTCCATAACTTTTTTTCATCAAAATTTGCTGTCAAGACCATGGTCATTGATCTTGCATCCATCCATTTACCATAAAAACAGGCTACAAATCTCTTTCTTAGCCTGGGAATAATTGCGCTGGAAAACGATATCGCGTATTCGTTATGAAATTCTTTGAAACTGAATGTGAAAATGTACTTTCTGTTTTAAGACGAAATTAGCAAAAAGCCTTAATTCAAAAACGCCGATTGCGATGTGCATTATATCTGAAATGTAAAATCTTTCAAGAATATTCTATACCTCACTGGGAAACTATAAAAAGCTAAGTAGTCAAATGAGGAAAATTATTATTTCTTTAGGGTATTAATCATATAGGGAGCTCTTTAATGGAGCTTTCTAAGCACTAATACTGAGTTAGTAATTTGCTGCTTGCTTGTGTTACGAGTTTCTATAAGCGCTGTTCGTTGAGAACGCATCGAATGCTATTTTGTCCGTCTTTTTTCACATGGAATTAAAGCTATGTTACTTATATTATGTAATGGGTCTTCTTGCACATTGCATCGACGAAGAAATGTCAGTAACTATACTTTTAATCCTCAAATTCATTCATCACATTTTTAAGGGTTGTTACATTTGGAGTAATGGAAGAAGATAAGATAAGATTATAATGCATGAAAATGAAATGCATTTCAATTCTTTTCCTTATGACACATCGGCCAGTCAACCTATAACTTGTAAGGCGAGTGTAACTGTGCGAGTATGTAACTGTAAAATATACACACTCGCGTCAAACATGTCTTACTGTAAGGAGTTTAAAAATACAAACTTATCCCATTCATCTCCTATGATCAATAAGGAAATAGAGATAGTTCTTGGTGCTACCACCATTTCGCAATACCGATTGAACATTTGGAAACACTGAAAAGACGTACTAGGAAAGTAGAATATTTTCTACCGTGTGAGTATACTGGTATCATAGGGAAGGGAAGTGAAAAGTTAGCTGTTGTTAAAATTATTCAAGGCATGACTTTGATCAATTAAAAGGTTTTCTCCCCAAACCTGCTTAAATCAATCGTAATGGTGATAAAAAGGAAAACGTATTTTATAACAAAATGTAGAGATTTTTCTTAAGACATCTAAAATTAATACGAAAAAGTTATTTAGAGAATGTTGGACTAATATGTAGCAAGACAGTAAGAAGATTGAACATCCAAAGAGTTCCTTTATGCAAACTTGAATAATTGGAGCTACCTCCTTTTTTGCAGTAAGCCCTTCAATTCGGCTCATGAGCACGTTTCAAAAGAGAAATCGGAGATGATTTATTATTTGATACCTTAAACTGTAAAACCCACAGTCAATTTAATTAGATTGTTGAAACACACAAGTAATTAGAGCAATTTTCTTTAAAATTTTCATTTTCTTTCGCTGATAGAATGCGGCAGCCTTTGATAATTTTCCCAAACTCGCAGTATTCAAGGTTGAGAATACATCGAATAAGAAAACTCATGCAAGCAGAAATAGAACTAAGAAGTAAAAAAAGAAAAAAAAACTCGGAGCTTAATAATTACAAATTAGCCAAAAGGCATATTAAGGCAAAAACAAATCTTTTTACGCCAGCCTTGCTCTTACTTTACTTCACTTCACTTACGTAACGGAAAATAAAATGGCAAGAACCAAACGCACATAATGGCAACAATAATGCCAAGAAAAACAAAAGGAAAGAATTGCATAGTAACATACCATTAAACTCATTGAGGCGTGCTTTCTGCAGGAGGAACACGATCTAAAAGACAGGGAAAACGAGAAAAAGAAGAAACGTTTGAAAAAAAAATGGAAAAGTAAGAAGATGAGAAAAAGAGCTTGAAGAGTAACATAAAAATATTCGTATCTAGGACAGGGGTTTGGTAGGAGCAGTAGTAAAAAAAAAAATAAGGCGAAGAAGTGCAGGAAAGATAACAAGGACGCCAGAAGACTGTGCCAGGAGAAGTTGTGACGTAAACTAGATGCTTGATTAGAAGCAAAAATAATTGCTTTCGTAATAAGGGGAGTGAAGAAAAGGGGAGGGGAATGTTATGAACTTCATTCCATTCCGGCGTAAATGAAAGCACATTTCAGAGGCACGTGTTTTTAAGTGAAAGCACTTATTGATCAGGTTTTCTTGAACTTTGGAATTAAGCATATTTTTCTTTAAAGAGAGTTTTGAAGCTAATATATTCTTATCTCCTTTCCTTACTCCAATAGTTATAAAAATTCCCTATTTATTATTTCCCACCTCTTAGTCTATAATATATTTCATTCCTTATACTAAATAAAATCGAATTATAACATTTTCTTCTCAGACTCACCTCTAGATGGCACCCTTCATATGGAACTAAATTTAAATTGATAAGTGAACTTTTGCTTGAGTTAAAAAAATAATTATAATATTCTATTTTTATAAACCGCAAATAAATGAAGTCAAACAAAATATATTTTAAAATTAATTACTGCAATTTTTTTGCAACTGCTATTAGTGTTTTCCTATTTTTAATTTCATTCCTTATAATAAATGAGACTAATCCCATAATCAATCTTTTTCAGAATCACCACTAGATGGCGCCATACATAAGGAACTAAATTTAAATTAAAGGAATTACTCTTGATTGAATTTAAAAAATCAATTATGAATTTTATATTTTATTATAAAGTTATTATAAATTTTATATATGAGGTTTATTTCATAAACTTCAAATAAATCAAACAAAATACTTCAAAAGTAATTGTTGCTATTTTTTTGTGCAAAACTGGAGCAAAAGTTCTTTCAACAACACTCAAATTAATGGAAAAAATAAATTTAGTAAGCGTAAATCATTAGTGTGCAATAAATAATTGGAGATTTTAAAATTTCCAATTGTATTTTTCTGCAGTTTTTTGCAAAAGCATCTACACTATATGTGTTTTGGAATTTTTCTTTCTAATTTCATTGAAAATTTGATTTTCAACCTTGGATAGGATCTCTAATTTTAAATTGATCTCGCTAAGCCTATTGACCTTTTATAATAATATTCTTGAATACAGATTTAATCTAATTTATATCAATTTAAAATTTTGAATTTAATTAGTCTTTTATAATGCCCTATAATAAAATATCTTTTATGTCTTCTGGCAAAAGGTCTATGAATTTATCATTTATATTTAAACTCTGTTTTCTGACAAAATTATTAATAACAATATTTTAACAAAATATTATAAGAATATAGCTGAGCATAAAGACTAAAAGTAAAGTGTTTGTATTTAAAGTATAATTTTAATGAGGTATATCTATATAAATAAGAAGGGAGGAAATAAGGATTATAGTAAAGAGAAGCTAAGGAAGGAAAATTAATACATGGTTACTCATATAAAGTAAGGAAAGTAAAGAAACAAGGCTGTTATAAGTTTTCTTAATAGGGAATAGGAAAAAAATGTAGATGCGGGAATTATTATAAAGTGCATATTTCCGTACCAACATCTCTTACATCGTTTCAGCGTTTCTTTAAAATTTAAAAATATGCGAATTTTGTTTCAAGAGAGTTTTTGAATGTATTAATTACTTATTTAGCGTTTTTAATTAAACATCAGTCTGAAAAAATATTTATTTTTAAAATTAGATTTGATGTTACTAAAATAAGATATAAAGCATATGCTTATTTTTGCACCCAATTTCCAATTTCAGTTTATTTTATACTTAAAAAGTTTTTATTACATCAGTTATTATTAAGTTATAATACGTTTATATTATATACTATTAAATACATTTAATAATATATAATAAAAAAATTTTCTTCTATCCCAATTTTTTCTGAAATTCATTTAATTATATTTAATTTATTTATTGCTATTAATAGAATTTATTTATATAAGTTTATAGGACAAACAAATGCACTTTTAACTTAAACTGCATTAAAGCAACACATTTATATCTTTGTTATCTTTGCCTATCAAATGAATACGTGTTATTTTGACAGTTATCACATTTTATTTATAATCATGTGAGAACATGTTGTTTTTGTTTGATGTTTTTGGTACCTCAAAATGAGCAGGCAACAAATTGGTGATTTATAGCTTTTTAGACATCAATTTTTCATCATCTAATATACAACATCAATTTTTCCTTCAAATCATCATCTAACTAAAATTACTGGTTAAAGATTTCCTAATTATTCCTTCGCTTAATTCTTACGAAGTGTCTCAATAAATTCAAGTCATTAACCATTTCAAACCCTTTTGAAACAATAAAGAAACTATCGCATTACGCATGCGTCAATGTTAAGAAAAACGATGGATTTTTTCATCGTATAATCAGTCGAGCTCCAAAACTTGGTTTGCTAAGTAAAAAAATAAAAAATAAATAAAGTTAAAAAAATTATCTGATGTATATAAATACAAAGAGAAAATTCTCGTAATTGTTTTAAGCGATTCAATCTGGTTAAATTAAATTAATTAAGACAAATAATGACTTAATAATGTACTCGCATGCGAACTTGAAATTTGTGGTCTTTCTTTTCATTTATATTTTATTATGCCTTCCATTATTTAATCATTCTCATTATGTTAGTTTCCTAAAAATGTTTAAAACGTTCGTTATATGAAACTGGAATTTTATAAAACTACTAGTCTTATTTTCAAGGATATATTTCGAAACATACTACAACGTGTATCAACATATATACAGAAAAATCTAAAAAAATTCTGTCGGGTACGATTTGTTAAGTGTCAATACTTATCTCTGAAGAATTAACTCATCAGGATCCCTATTTTTATTATATTCTTTGGTTCGAAAAAATAGAAATAGAATTAAAAAAAAAACTGAAGTGATATCAACGAAACTTTAAGATGAATAGATTTCATTAGCTTAGAGTTTACTATGTTTTAAAATACATTTATTTTACCAATTTCTATATTTAAACAAGAAATAAAAACAGAAATAACAGATCTATATTTTTGTTTGAAAGATCTGAAATTTAAGACAATAGTACTAATTGGAGATACATTCAGATGTGAGATTTCTTAGAAGGAATAATTTTGAATGTGAGATTTCTTATCTTAATTAAATTTATACTTTTCATGGGGGTTAAGGGTTCACAACTTGTAATAATCCATTAGAAAGGTTGAATATTACTGCGATCGTGCATAGCATTTTAGTAGATTTAATCTCCATGTTTACTGGAAAATTTCACATTCTTCATAATGCGTTGTTATAAAGCCAAACATTTTCCTATTTTTATTTTATAAAATCGAAAATAAAGCTTTTTTCATTAGAGACTTAATTATGTATCTTTATTCGACATGAATCCCTGAAAACCAATAAGGTTCACATACATTTTGCCTGTATGCTTCATGCAAATGAAGTTAAACGTAACAGTCATAAGAAAAATATCATAACATTTTCATGCTAAAACATTAAGTCAACTGCATTTCATTGTAATTGTCAAGTTCATTGTAATTCGAATATTAAATGGTAATTCCAGGGACTCATGCATAACATATCTTCAGAAAGAAAAATATTTTGTGAAAAATATGCGTTTTGTTAAGTTAATAAACAGTATAATAGAAAATAATACAATAGAAAAGGTTTTGAATCAAATGAACTGGAAAATATTTGAAAGACATTTTTTACTTAAGCAAACCAATTCAAAATTGGAATCACTTACTTTATTTTTCTTATTTGCAATTGCTTTTACTTTATTTGCTTTTTCTTATTTGCAATTCGTATACCGTTAGCTTCGAAAGTAAATATTCATTGAATTATACGCAAGTAAATTTTCTGTGTTCTAATTGTATGCTTAAGTAAGGTTTACTACGAAATTTATGGTACGATGTATTATCCTTTTGTTGGAGGTTGTTAATGATTTGCTTATTTTTAATATTATTTGAAATAAAAATTCAGCAATGTCATTTTATCGTGATAAATGTTTTATCCATTCTATTGAAATTTTATTTAAGTTGTGCATTTTAATTATAATGATAGTTAAAAATGATTCAAGATTTAGTAGTAAATATTTAGGCATTAAAAAAAGTTATATTTTGCAAGAATATAAGCTTTTGTACACACTAAAGGGGATAATTTAATGATAAGATGTCGGATTCTACAGAAGATAAATCGACAAACGATTCGATCAAAGCCGTTAACCACATTTGAAGGATTGTTTTTCCATTTGTATTCCGCTAAGTGTATCTGATGCTAAAAAAATTTTTAAGTCAATCCCTATTTAGATCAACAAAGACATTTTTTTTTTTTATTTTAGTTACTTTTTATTAAAATTACAATTAATATAAATATGTATACACATATGAAAGAATCACAATATTAAGTGACAAAAAAAGAAAGTTTTTTTTTTCTTTTCTATATATGATGTTGGACTATCAGTTTTGTTTGTTACTATTTTTCCACCTTCTATTTTCTTTTTTTCTTTTCTAATTTATGAAGTTTATTAATGTCGATGATTTTTCATCATAAGAACAGAATTTGCATTTTTCACATGCAAAAAACTGAAATCCTTGCATTTTTAACGATTAAGTTTCAATTTTCATTACAAACTGCTAAAACTCTATTTAAGCTATCAAAATTAAATTAATGAATTAATATTTGAAAAAACTATATTGACATCAAGTTTAAAAGATGTATCTGAACTTGACTGGATGAATGGAAAGTATTTTATTAATGATTTATATGTAATTTGATATATAATATAATGAACCAGATATATACATAAATATATATAGGGAGAGTGTGGACTAATAGTAGGAATTGAGAAAGAAAGGTCTTCCTTTTGGATCATAGCTCAAATTGATTACAGTTTAAAATTATCATCAATTTAATCTATTAAATTAATAAAAAAGAGGCCTATATAAAAAAAAAATTTGTATCTCTATTTTGAGGCTCATCTCTAAGGGATTTATATTTATTAAAATTAAAAATGTAATCTATTAATAAGGGGATGTTTTTTTTTTTTGAAAAATACTAGAATTAGTTTGAATTGCAAGAATCAAAACTAATACTACTTGAAGTAGGTTAATTTACCAAAGTTTTAAGGTTCACTTTTGAATTCAAAGCTATAGTAAAATGAACTATCATTAAACTTCTAGTAAATTTAATGCAAGGGGAAATTTATAGAGTTCGGAGCAAAACGAACAAAAAAAAAAAAGGTAATAAACGTTCGTCTCTCGAAGTTCTCTAAAAGAATAATTACATTTTCACGGTTTGGAGAATATTATGATGTAGAGAAAAGAAGAGAAAGTTATTTCTTACGAGGTGCTTCGGTATAACGAAGAAAACCTCAGTGACCTCAATTTTTTGGTGCATGAATTATGGCAGACGGGGTTACTGAGATAGCTGTTTTATCTCCAGAACCGGAACCAAAGGTTTCGACGATTGGAACAGTGCTACTAAAAGCAATACAGCAGCAACTCATTCCAGAAGTGGAAGAAAAAGAAACTGAAAGAAAAGAAAAGGAAAATCGAGAGAAACTAGAGAAGAAAAATAACGTTTAATGGACCGTGCGTGTTCCCCATTGATGTAAAGGGATGATTCGGGGGTAATTTTCTCGCAATTTTGAGAACATTTCGTCGTATCTGAAAGTTGTAGTAAATGTGGAGTAATAATATTCCATTGGGTAGAAAAAAAAGTATTGAACAAGGGGTGACGAAGAAAAGAAAACCGAATAAAATAAAAATGGAATCACATTGTTCTAAAGTTCTCTCCCCCCCCCAACTACCCTTCATGGGGAGGGGGAAGCTAGTGCAAATTTTCTTGAAGACAAAGGGGTTTAACCATGTGGAAAAAGAGATGAGGAAAAAGTAAAGAGTAGCTTCCGGAAAATTCAAATTGTTTTGAAAAAGCATTTTTGGATTTCGACAATTTTTGGTAAAAAGTGGGGGAATAATTTGGAATGATTTTTTTTCCTTGAATGGAGTTATGATGTTTTTATTCTGAGCTTATTGAAGCGTGTAATATGGCATCGTAACACGGTCGAAAAATAAATTTTTCTGGAAAAAAGTAATATTATGCTGATGTGTTCCTTTCAAAATTGTTTGTCTTTGGACGTGAATGTTAATTTACCACATTTATATAATATAAAAACAAACAAACAAACATAACAATCCGGACAGATATACTAAAAAGCATGAAGTTATCTCCGACTTTTTAAAGTATTATTTTGAATGACTCATCTGTTAGATTTAATTTAATAGTGGAACATTCTGATTTTTTTTTTGCCGTCTTGTTTGTAAAATGCTTTCTGAAACTGCTTGTAAAAATTACTTGTCTGTAAAAATTATACGAATAGTAAATAAAGTATTCTAAATTTGCTCTTTCCCACTATAAATTACAAATATTTTATTATCTATACTTATAAATTATTAGGATAAATGTATATTTGATAATAGACTGAACGTTTCTTAATTTTATGTGTCTAAAAGAACATTATTGAAAACTTATAGAATTATTCTACATTTCTACTTTCTAGTATACGTATTATAGAGAAAATATAGTAATCTTCCAAATATGCGAACTTGAGCTTTTGACGAATTTCCCCGTTTAGACTCTCATGAGTTTGAAAAACACATTTTTAGAAAATATTTGTCTATCTCTGTTATCTATTTGTCTGGATTCTGGACATTCTTTATACGATTTCTATGCAAACATTCTGACAGGTAGCTCGATTGTAAGTTGATACTCTAATTACAAAAAGAAGGGGGTTATACAAATAAAATTCGGTATTCATATTTAATATGTTTAGTGTAGACACATATAACGTTTTGTGCCAGATACAAAATGAAATAGACTATCAATTTGCATTTTTAGAAACATGTAAACACGATAACTCAAAAAGGTAATGCCGTAAATATATGAATTTTAGTACGGGGTTTTTGCAAGTCTAGTTCTGCATTAACTTTTAGTTTTGTGCAAAAAACTTGTATAAAACATAATTTTTGCTTTTGGATGCTATTAGCCACATGCCACAGATTAATTGCCAAAGAAACTTGTTAAGAATGGCACAAAAAATTCAGTTAAAATGCTAAGTTTCCTCCAAAAGTTATATGTTCATGAAATGATCTATGTAATATTCATAAATATATTTTTCATCTTGAAGCAATTTAGTTACTTTTGAATTTCAAAATATCATATCCCTTTTTTGATGATTATCCTAGAAAATAAATCAAACGTAAAACGAATAATCTGATTTACTTATTGTAATTTAAACTAGTCTAAAAATAAGATTTTATCAAGTTACTATTAAATTTTTAGTTGGTGTTTTATTCAAGCTTTCCTACTTTAAATATTTTTGTTTTATTTAAATTTTATAGCAATCTTTATGAAATATTCACTCTTTCCAAAGTACATTTTATTATGGTAAGTAATGAGGCGACATTTTATAAATAGTACTGAAATTATTATCTGCTTTCGAAATCTACACCCATAAAATATTTTAAACCGTACACTGAGGCATGCACAAAATGAAAACAAAATAAATCTGTCTAGACTAGGCTTGCATATGGGCTTATTATGTCTGAATTTTCCAATTTCCTTGCATCTTTAATCTTATTATATGGTAATGCTATCGCCCTCTATCCCTTCTTGAAATATTTGTTTTTTAATTTTGCAGATAACTATTATGATGGAAAACAACAATTGGTGCAGAATTATTTTTGACTTAACATTTAGTCTTTTCTTTAGATAGAAGATGAGAAATATGGTTTTGTGAATTATGTTGACATTCGACTGCTCGGCACATTTAAACGTAAATGAAGTAAAAACTTATGTATAAAACTTTATTTACAAAATAAGAGGAAACGAAAGACATTTGAGTAAAATCTTCATATTTGTTAATTCATTGTAAACGAGATGGTGAACTTGAAGTAGAGTCCTAATATTTCTCGAACATTCCAAATTTTGACGAATCGTCATAGTTCAGAAATACATAAGTTAGAAAAAACACACTTTCGGGGTTTATGTCTATCAGGCTGGCTGTGAAAATGGTAATTCTAAACTTCATGGATCTAGACGGATGAAATAGAGTATATATTTAAGACCAAAAATTTAGAAACTTATCAAAATAAGTATATTTGTCAGACTCTTTGCATACAAATGGACTAAATAAATATAAACCATAAAGAATTAGGCGTAAAATTTAATCTAAAAATTTAGAATCTAAATGGGTATTCTTATCAAATTTTATACAAAGCCTATCGAAAATGTGAGTGACCATCAACCTGTACTCTCTCATGCGTAGAAAATACATAAAAGCAATGACTTAAATAAATTAAACTCTGTGTGCGATCTTGTGATTACAATTGCAATTCCTTGCCAAATTTTGGAGTTAATAGATTAGAAAATGCCACCAAAATATATAAAGTGAGATCGATTAATTAAAAATGCTATATTCAAATAGAAGGCTTGTATTTCATAACTATCTTTCGCAAGTGCGTTTTAAAGCCCTGACGCTGCAATTTATGCAGAGGGGGGGGGACATATGCTCATTATCCCAAGGTATGTTAGAAAGTTTGGGAGAGATAATTACCGCTGTCTATTATTTACTGTCCTACACTGACACTGAAAGTGGCGTCTTTGAATACCTGAAAAAGAAAAATAATTCATGTATTTGTATTCTAAATTATAAATATGTCAGCATCTTGGCATGGGTGCAGCTCATCTTCCTCATGATATGCGTGTCCGGGGTTTGAGTCCCGGCATGGTTGTTCTTCCTCTGTTCTGTAGGATGTGTGAATGTGCCCTCCTGTAAAAAAAGGGGGGGAGGGAGTATGCAAGCGAATGAGAGTGACGAAGTCGTATTCTTGGCCCTAGTTGGGGCTGCTAAAAACAAGAGACGCCCCCTATAGACTTAAATCGCTGTCTTCGTAACAGCGGGCTTGTGCAACGGCAAATGCCATAAGAAACATTGTCATAAATGTGATTGTATCAAAATAAAAGCTCTATTATATCTTATAACTCATTTTGGTTAACATGTACAAGAATAAGCAGAGAGAGGATAGAAGTAACTGAAGATTTTGTTTCTTCTAATTCAAAACCATATAAAACGTTGTTACGGTGTATGGTTAGTGTAGGATAAACAGTCCAACCAGCTTCATGATGCATAGCAGAGCATTCATAAGAAAATTCGAAACACCAGTAATACACAGCTTAAACATTCACACAGAGAGTACTTATAGAAATCTACAACACACAAAGTGATAGAAGACAGTTGTGGCACCACAACAGCTTGGGGCAAAACAGTTGGAGAGCTCGAGCAGCCGTTAACAATCCAAAGGAAAGATATACTCGACTGACAAATCCAGATTAAATCCTTTCTTGTATTTTATATTTCTGAGCAAAAGGATGTAGAAATCCCAAGAGGAATTTTATATCTTACCTCTCAATAAAAACATATCCAAAATTATTGCTTAATCAAGAACCTTAATTTTTTTCACGTCACCAAAATATCGCCAATGCTGAAGAGTTTTTTTATCAGCCTTTCTCTCTTTAGAGTCTATTAAACCTATCTATAAATATATCTTCTTTACTATGAAGTTAACTACTCAAGAAAGTAATATTTCGTATCCAAGATAATATTTTGACAAAACTGAGAATGGCATTTACAATACAAAAATTTTATGTACATGGCAATTGAAAAGCTTTAAAATAGCCCAAATCAGTAAAATCACCACCAAATCAATAAAATCCTCTATCATTATATTAAAACTTACAAATATGTGCTCCTTGCTTAGGCAATTAATAGTGAATTATCTCAAAAAAATTTATTGCCTTTTGTTATTTAAGAATTTTACTTTTTTGTTGACTAAATTAAAAACTAAGTTTTTTTTGTGACTAAAACGTTCACGAACCCCTTGCACATTGAAAAGTAGTTAGATGCATAACTTTACATTTACTACAAAAATTTGTTTATTGCTCCAAAACATAAATTAATATGTGATTGTTTGAAGTTGAAATTCACCGGAAAATTAATCTAGGTCTTTTTGCAAATCTTTAATTGTTTTTAATAACCAAATTGGAAAATAAATAACTAAAATGTCATAATGATGCACCATCTTTAATGATGCCTGAGAGTAGCCATCAGAATTCTAACGGTTAAATTTGCTAACTAATTTATTTAGACGCTATCAGTGAGAATATAATCAAACTCTTGCAAAAAATGGTAGCAGAATAGTGGTTTTGAGTCTATATCCATTAGGCGTTTTGTTTAATTTAACTGAACCGTTTCAATTATAAAATTATAATTACGTTTCTTTTAAAAATATTGTTTATTGATAACTCAGCGAATACTAACCATAAACATATAAAATCAGTGATGTGCAAATATAAATAAATAGCATCCCAAATTCTATTGATTGAAAATTGAAAGGGAATGAAATAAATAACACTAAAAAGCTAATCATAGAATGAAAATGAAACAAAACATTCTATTTTTAAAAAAAATCTTATATTGAAATACAATTTAAATTAGTAAGAATGAATGGAATGAAGTTCTTAAAATAATTACTTCACTTATTTTGACTATAATTTTCTAAGACATTCATATTTCTTTTATAAGAATTTTCTTAAATATCTTGGAAATTTTAAATTTTATTCATTAGAAAATTTTCATCACCGTTTTCAGAGTAAGACTATTTAATTCATTCTTCTATGTTGACTAATATGGAATAAGTAGAAGAGAAAAAGTAATTTTGGAATCTTATAAATTTCTCCATATGAAATATGTCAAACTGTTTTCTTTTAAACAAGCTTTACAAACAAACAAAAAAAACTATGTTTTTGAAATGTGAAATTAAAATGTGTGTGTGTTTTTATCACCGACTCTAAATCTTAAAAGAAAACAACGATTTGGGGACTTAAAACTTCTCAGCTGCAGATATCGAGCTTTTCGCAATTACCATTGAAATGTAAATTTAGGAAAACTGCATACCATTTTATATCCACAAGCAAAAGACGTCACTTTTAAAAGACACAAACAACTTTTTACAAATGTAGAGAGACAGAGAGAGAGAAAATGAAAGCTATTCATTCGTTTTTACAACAAACTAATGGACTTAGATGGGGGAACATTGCTGACAAATATCTTTGAAACGCTTGAAGCCTGTAATTCCCAAATGAAAACGTACCGCGTTGATAAAAGCAATGAAGGAAAAAGCGGAGGAAAAAAATCACCCCTTCTCTAACATTTAAATTTCTTTCCCTTTTTTTTCAAGCCCCTCTCCTTCCTCGAGCACAAATCTTTCATGTTATATATTTTTTTCAAAAAACTTAATATGCATTAAAGAGATTGTCATTTCAGTTCGAAGTTCGCTTTTTATTTCTGCACCAATAAATAGAGAAAAATGATAATAAAAAATGGCGCAGAAGAAGAAAGGGATGAAAAAAGAACAATTTTTTTCATCCTCCGGTGGCAACCATCTTGCATGTCATTGTTCGGAGTTCTTTTTCGTCTGCCGCCGAGAGTATGTGACGTCATTTGTCGTTGTCATCGAGGTTTCAGGCCCACGAGACTTATCTATCAATTTCTAGCACGCTACTTTATGTGAAGGGGTGGGGAAAAAGCATAGGGAAAAAAATCTGACAATATATAATACTTCATCGCCATCTTTATTTTGAAGATGCTTTCCTGTGCGTCTTCCCAATTTTATCGAACGCTTTCGGTTGATCCCATTACAACAGATCAAATGTAAACTTGAAAAAAAAAACGTGAAAAAATGGAATTCAGAAAAGTAAATATAAAAAGTATTCAAACTTTTTCTTTAATAGAATTGTGGTTCTTTTATTCCAAATGTTTCACAAAGCACCAAAATGTTTGAAGCTGGTTTTTATTTAAAGAAAATGTTTTGTTGCATGTTAAATCTTTTGGAAAGCTTTTGCTTTTAAAAACTGATATTTTTCGAAATGTATATACCTAAATGTGGGTTGGATATAGATCAAATATTTCTCTTATTTTACTCAAACTGCGTTTTAATATATTTTATTCTAAGCGATAACACTGAAAAAGTGACTGTTGTTTTATCTCGATGGTATTTATTAAATAATCAAATTTTGTGTATGGGTTCATCACATAGAGAATACAACCAAATATCCCTTGTGTGTAATTTCCTTCATGAAATTTAGATTTGACAGTGTTTAATAATTTTACAGTCCGAAATACATAAAAAAATGTCATTTTTCTTTCCTTTTATATTTCTGAGCTATATATACAGTGACAAAGGATTCTAAAACCTGTTGCGCATGCGTTAGAATTGATTTAATTTATCAAAACAGGAGTGAGAGGAAAGATGAAAAGTGGGAATGTTTATATTTAACAATAAAATAAACTCAGATTACTCTCGGACGGAATTAAAATAATGAGGTCAAACGACACAATATTCACATATAGAAGAAAAAAATTGGACCAAAAAATTAATAAGACAAAAATCAAGTTTAAAGAATCGCGAAGAATCCCTCTTCTTCCCCTTAAATAAGATATAATCGTCTAAAATTGGTAATCTCAGAATACTGAAACGAAAAATACACTGATATAAAAACAAAAGCATGACTTTGATTAATATATCTACAATTTTAAGCAAAATTCAAGACGAAACCATCTACTTCACGTAATGTAAGTACGGATCATCTCAAGAACATTATCCCCAATAGTACAATGGCAAATGGCGGGCTTATAGAGACAACTATTTCCCACTGTCTCATTCCTCTCACTTGATCTTCCTGAGGTAGGTGTGACCTTCTATTGCGCACAACAGTTATCTTCGTGACAAAGGCTGCTTTAGAGTAAAAAAATCAACACCAATACTTTCATCAATTAATTATTTCTATATTCTTGTGTTTACGCTCTCCTATATAGATGAGCAGACCTCTTTACTAGTGAAATGGCACGCAAATATAGTTCATAATTTGTTCCAATAATATTTAGTAATATAGATATAATTTAATAATATATAAATTGTTTGGTATTTGGTTGGATTTACTCTATACACACAAAAAAAAGTTACACACATACAATTTCAAAAATGGCTTGTTACTCACTCTACAAAAATATTAAAGATCTGAATGGGGAATTTTAAGTATCGCTCTTAAAATGGATATTTAACGTTTAAAAGAAATATAACTTTTTTGGCAGAGTGAACAATTACTTTAATATATCCATTTAAAGAATATAATTCTAAGTTTAATAATAAAAAATAAAACCATCATAATGGGGATTGCAAAATAACCAATTTGACAAAGAAAAGAAAGAATTTATCTAAATAATGATTCCATTTTTTGACATTTGCGTCACATTTTTATCTCTGTTCTTCATATGCGTTAAAGGGGAAAAGTGGGTTGATTTTTTTTCTTTCTATATTTTTTAAATGTGGGTTGGATATAGGTCAAATATTTCTCTTATTGTACACAAACGGCGTTTAAATATATATTATTCTAAGCAATAAAACTGAAAAAGGTTTAAAGGTTTAGCTAGGTTTAAAGATCAGTAACTTTTTCAATTAATTTTTTATGTGAAATGGCCCTGTAGAGTTTTTGAGTAAAATATATTTAACTACAAATTCTGATAACTAACATAGTACCAATTTTATAATTATCTTTCCTCATTTACTTCTTTGTATTATGTATTTTCTATTTGCATTTTTATACATCTAATTACAACAAAGAAAATTAACCCTTGGCATTCGAACAATCAACTCGATGTCTACTTATTCCTCAAATACAGCTTTATTTATACTTTTATTTTTTGTAGCAACATATATTGGTTTTAAATTGTTTTTTCCAAAAAAATATTTAACGTTTTCTTGCTTTTCAGTAAAAAATTTTAATAAAAGAAATAAAAAATAATACTTCAAAATGACGAATAGTGTTAAATAGGGATCAACAAGATACATTTGAGTGCAAAATGTTTAAAAATCGAAGTCCTTAAAAATTTTACTATTGACTAATTCTGAAGTAAATCGTAATCTTAATCTTATCAAAGCCAATATTGTAGTTAAAATATATTCATTGTCAAAAAAATGCATTAAACTTTCAGATTTTCATCACCAATGAAAAACTCGGGAAAAAATATGATTAGTAACAATGAAAATAACTTCGAATTTCAGTTGAATAATCCAAATATATTGTATAAAATGTACTAAAATTATTTTTGAATTTCAATTATAAACAGAAATATTATATTGCACGCAATTAAGAATCTTTAAAAAACTGTTAAAAATCATAATTTTGATATATTTTTGGTTATTAATGTGGATAAATTTCAAAATTTTCCAACATTTTAATTCATTAAAATTAAAATTTAAACCCTCCAATTAAAAAAAATATCACTGGAAGAAGAAAATTCCCAATGTCAAAAGTTTAAATCAAGCGGTCGAGCTTGTAGAGTTCTAACATGCGTTCGCTGACATACGCATATGGGTTCACATTTTAAAAAATAAAGATATATTTAACATTATTTAAAATTTCTTATGGTTAAATTCAAAATACTTTTGATACAGTGTTTGGAAAAAACATAAATGAATTTAGTTTATTTTCCGATAACTAACTATTTTAGAATTACGGATATTATTTGAAGCTATTAATGGTTTGAATTCCATTCCAGCTTATGGTCAGTTAATGTTTTTATATCCAAGTGGTAATTTCTTTGATTTTCTTCATGCAATATTTGAATATTTTGTAAATAATACGCATGTACTGTAAATCAGAATCTTTAAGAATTGAAAACTTGGATATTAAGATTTATTTCACTGATGCTCCATTTGGATATTTCTCTCTTAAGTTCACACGAAGGTAATCATTTCAAATACGCCGGATTTGACAGCTGGAAGACCAGAAGGAAATGAATGGCCAAATGTATCAGAAAGTAACTGCAAGTGTAGTATTTGATGCAATATACTGTTATCAATCATTTACGGATCAATATAGACAGCCAAGGAATATTCACCGGGAATCACTGAAGCTTCATAGCTAAATATTTTAATATACTATTTTCTGATTGCGATTCTCTTGTGTGTTTATAGCCAAATGAAAATTTTAATATTGTGCAAAATGTATTTAAAATATAAAATTAAATACCTATAAAATACTGGGATATCGTTTCTGTTTCAAATCTTAAAAAAAAAACCTAAGAGTATTTTATGACGGCAATTGGCAGTTGTATATTTAAATATTTAAAAATGGTATTGTTCTCTTAAATTACTTTTATAGATGTAAAGTTTTTTTAAGATTAACAACGGCAGATAATCTTGGTCTAGCTTAAGCCTTTGTACTCGAATATTTTCTCAGTCACCACTCAAGACGGAACATCATTTTGACATTTTATTTATTTATTTTAACTGCAAAAAAGAATTACAGAAAAAAATTATAAATTAAGTTCAAAACAGACATATTTGCTTACATTTTTGGAGTTATCAACAGATCAATGTATTAAGTGAATAATTTTACATAGAATTATCTTTCCGAATGCAAAGGATTAATGATATTACATAAACCTTCTAAAAGTTTTTTTTTCCACTTGAAATTTTTGAATTAAATTAAAATAGTATGATCATAAATGAAACAATACTTGCATGCATATAGAAAAGAAAATGTTTAAATAAAAAGTTTCTATTGGGACTGAATTCAAGGTCAAAGAATGACGAATGTTTTCAGAAATGACTCAGTCAATTATCTCACCCTTTAGAAAGTTAGAATCGTCGAAAAGTAGTAGCCTCGGTTTAGTTTAGTTTAATTATATTAACGTCCCATTTAAAGCAACATGAGGACTGTTTTGGAACGGACCTCGTAATTTTGAAACATGGTCAGATGACGAGGGCGACGCCTGAAGTGGCACCCCCCTCACCACACCACACCAGTGGGAGGACGTTTGGCCTGACAGATTTAACGTGAAAGAGACCCCCTCACACGACGGATCTTCGGTGAAATCGAGTCTTGAACTTGAAATCCTCCGGTTCCGAAGCCGAAACTTTACCATCAGGCCACCGCGGCCCCAGTAGCCTCGGGATACCGAAATAAATAGAACACGAGATTCTTCCGATTCCGAGTTTCTTACGCCAAGCGATACAAAAAAATCCTGTCCTTCAGAAATGTATTTAAGCCGAAGAATGTGAAGTATTTTAGAGTCTGGTGAGCTGAAATTATATATATAATGATGTTTCATAGTCTAATTTAAACTTAATTAGTTTCCCAATTTTTAGCAAAATTCAGTACATATTAATTTCATTCTAAAATATTCTCTTATTTTCTGATCCCATTTCAATTCTTCCATTGAATTATTGCAACAAAAAGCTATATAAAAAATCGTCAGCTGTTCCCACACACTGAGTAAAGGGATAAAAAACTGATGATCTAAATAAATTCTTCTAAAAGATCCATATGATTCCCTTGCCTGTGATCATAATGTAGGAAGTCCCTACTAAAATCTTACAATTTATAATCACAAGGATAAATTTTTCTTATCTTTTCCCAATTTCGTTTTGTATCGCTCTGTATTGTGTTGGTCGCTTCTGCTAATATATAATTCGCTCCCCTAGGGATGGAAATAAAATGAAGTTAAAATTTCAAAGAGTTTTTTTCTGTCTTCGGCTACTACTCTGATTCAAAAATTTTGGTTACATATATATCCAAAAATCTATGCAAATGATTCCATGTTGCAATACGGATAACTACCTAAGACTCCTCCGATTTTTCTCCAAGGGAAATACAAATGTTATCCCGTTTTTCAGAATGGCCTTTAAAACAGTAAACAAAATTTAAAAGAATTTTCTCCAGATGCTTCAAGATCAATTTTACAATAGAAAAAGAACACAATTCTGGTTGATTCCGAGTTCTAAATTCAAAGGCATGATTAGATGTAATAAACTAAAGAGAATTCGAACTATTAAATTTATTTTCTACTGAGAATAAACCTCTTGCTTATGTTATAGTATACAAAAGTCAAAGTGACTTTAAAGTAGTTTTCTTTTTTTATTACCAAACATTTTACTTATGTAGATAAATTTCTCGTTAAAGCAACTATTTTCTCATTACCCTCTTGTCATTTTAGCCTTTACTCTTCGACTAGAACCAAAACTAAAAATCCGACAGAAATGCTAATTGATACGATGCAGGAAATCTCCCGTTCTGGCGCTTGTTTACTTCAACCCAGTTCCCGATCCCTTAAAAAGCACCAGCATTCTAGCATTTCAAGTTCTAAATTCTAGGACCTGATTAGATATGACAAATTAAAATGAATTCGAGCTATTATATTTATTTTCTACACGGTATAAATCTCTTGTTTGTGTTTTACTGTAGAAAAGTCAGAATGGCTTCAAAATAGGTTTTTTCTTCACTTGCACAAACTTTATACTCATATAGACCAGTTGATCATTAAAACAACTATTTCCTCGTTATGTTATTGTCATTTTAGCCTTAATTTTTCGACTAGAACCAAAACTATAAACCCGATAGAAATGCTAATTGATACGATGCAGAAAATCTTCCATTCTGACGCTTGTTTACTTCAGCCCAGTTCCCGATCCCCGTGAAAAGCATCAGCATTCCATAATCTAATCCCGCTTACACTTGGGACTAAATTATACGTTTTGGTTGTATGCATTACACATGGACCGCACATACATTCTACCAGCGTTTTGTGCATCGGCTTTCGAATTTAAATTGGAATCGAAGTTCGTAATTTAGGACTCATTTACAGATAAGCAAGAATTAGAAAGGGGGTGGCTCTTTAATTCTTAATTAAACGGTAACGGCTGACGGAATCCCAAAGGAAGGCTTCGCGAACCTTCCTCCGAAGCTCAGCCTCTCATTCTCCGAATAAAAGGGGTGCGCATGATTTGCGTTCCATGGCAGGTTTTGAAATAAAGTTGTTCAGTCGCGGTTGTGTGTTTAAGATACTAATGGGATTAGAGGAGAGGTTAGTGTAGTTACGGAATTCAAAATTACGTATACAAGACATACGATCCGAACCTACGTCGGAGTTGAACAGGTAAAATTCATTTACTGTGTAATCTGCTGCAATTTATTATTCCTGTATGCTGCACAGTTATTATTTCTAATTGTGAATGGTTTATAACGATAGCAAGCGGATGTTATATAAATATTTCATTGTTTTTATCTTCATTACAAAATGATATAAATGGAAAAAAAAGTATTTGTGCTATTATTATTTCTAACTGTCAACAACTTTCTAATGGTTGTAAGATGATGATATACAAGTATTTTATTGTTTTTATCTTCAATATGAAGCCGTATATATAACTGAAAACCTATTTCGCAATTATTAATTTTAATTATTAATGATATATAATGATCATAAGATGACGATATATGCATGTTTTATTGTTTATCTTCGTTAAGAAATAACGCATACGTCAAAACACTCATTTGTGCAATTATTTATAATTGTTAACGATTTATGACATCGTAAGCTAACGACATAAAAATATCTTATTTTTATCTTCATTATGAAATAATATATGTGGTAAAAAAATTGTGGAACTTTTTCTGATTGTTAACGATTTATAACGATCATAAGGAGATGATATAAAATGTATTTCACTATTTTTATCTTCAATACAAATTGATATATATATATAGCAGAAAGCTCTTTATGCAGTTATTTCAAAATTTTAACAAATTATAATGATCATAAGATGGTGATATACAAAAACTATATTGATTTTATTTTCATTGCGAAATTATATATAAGGCAGAAAGCGTATTCTTCAATATTCTTAACATATTTTAAATATAAATTCGTTCCATCTTAAAAAGATTATTATTATTCTGCTATAATGTTTACACAATGAGGCAAAAAAAGTTTATAATTATTCTTTATCTACAGTCCTTTTACATCATTATCTACAGTCAGTTACATCATTTTATCTAAGATAAAATGATGTAACTTAAAATTTAGATAAAACTTGACGAATTAAAATTTTATAAAGTCTGTATACTTTTATATAGTTTATTCAAAGTGATTAAATTTTGCTGCTATGATTCCTGCTTGTGATTCGAATCTATCTAATAAGATGCTTACTCCTATGATATCGTTTAATCAGTAGTAGATTATCTACTAGATACTAGGTGTGAATTGCATGTGACTCACTAGGTAAACGGCGCTTTAAAATAGAGATATAAACTAAACATATATGCGTTCTACTCGCTTCAAATTCTATATTGAAAAGTAACATCTGCTGCAAACGCAATATAGGTGACACGGCATTCAATACATTAAAAAATATTTACCATGCGATTATCTTCAAATAGACAATCTTCTTTTAAACTTGTTCGACCTTAGATTTGAAATGAACAGGATAAATATGAATAGTAATTTTGTATTCGCAATTATTTTGTAAATAATGGAGGCAAAGGTGGAAAATTTTAATTGATCATCTTAAATCAACTCCAGTTTTAAGAATGTAAGTTAAATGTTTTTAAAAATTCAATATTTAAAAGTGACTAATTAGTAAATCCTCTTTTATAGATATATGTAAAAACTAATCATAAATTTAATATCATTTTTGATATTGTTGCTTGCCCGACAAATCCTTCTAATAGTTATTTTTTAATTGGAAAAAATTATTAATTGAATCTGTTTGCATTTTGTTTTGAAAAAGAAACGGAATATCAATTACAATAATTTATTTGGACAATATTTAAAATGCATTGTATTAGAAAAATGGTTCGGACCTATTTAATATGCACATTCAAACATATTTAAATAGTACTTTTGAGAGGAATTTTCATTTTCTAAAAATATAAGTACTAAATTGATCTCTCATTTATAAGGATGATTTATTTTTGATTGGGTAGAGGATAAATTTTATTGTATTGATATGCTGACTGCCGCATGACTCGCACTGGTTTACACAAACTATCTAATTTTACTGAATCCTCTATCTCGATTATTCTTTTTTATTTGGATTTAAGAGATAGAAAAGAAATTATTATCTGATTAAATAGTCCGATAATTGGCGTGAGTCTTGGTAGCAAAGATGTTAAATATTTGTTGTACATTCAAAAATAATTCATTGTTGTACATATCAATAATAATAAGTTACGGTTGAAAAAACCATTAAATTTTCGATAATAGTAAAACAAAAATTCTCGCAATATCCTCTAAATAGTAATGTTGAATGCGTGACAATACATAAGGAAATCAAACTACTGAACTTAAATGATAGAATGTAGGAATAGAAATTTATAAGAGACAAGAGAAAAAAGCATTTCTGTACATAATCAAACCCCCCATAGCAACATAAACACCTTTGATTGGTGTATTAATTTTTTTAACCATACTGAACTAAATTCATTTAACTAATGCATGTCAGAAATGATTGCGATTGCAAATGACAGATGAGTGTTTGGTTCATATTAATCGCAGCTCTTTCCTATCGGAGGATTTGGCGAGCGCCACCTAATCAATCAGCGCCACGGGCTTCCGAATTACCTGCAAAGCCATTCCTCAAACAGTGCGTAATAAGTGGCAGACAAGGGGCAGCCACGAAGCGACCATCAAGATAGTAATCTCGCCAATGGTGGCGACAATGTGATCAATCTGCCATTGGGAATGAGCGCTGCGTGATTTCGAATAGTTATAACATTTCCTCAGTGGCGATGAACTTTGGCTTATCTCGTTGGTCCAGAAGCAATTTTACTTCTGGAGTCGAAGAAAAATATCTGTTGCATTAGTTTTTAATCATATATTATCTTTCATAATTTAAATTAGAGTCATTAAACTGAAATGGAACACTATTAGTGTGGTAATTATTCCTAATTAAAAACTCACTTGCTTTTGAATAAGTAGAAGAGGATTATTTTGATTGTGAAATTTGGTTAAATATTGGGATTTATCTTTTGATTCCGTTTTATATATTTTATAAATTGTATTTATTATAAATATTTTAAAGTAATTTTGATATTTGCTTACAATTACTGAAATTAGCCATCATCGTTTTCAGCTTTAAATTCACATCATCAATATTAATTAATATCAACCAATTTTGATTATTATCTCACCAAATTAATGCCTAGTCTTCTATTATTTCCTTTTTAAAGTTTAAAAAATATCTTTGTGCGATTATTACATCGGAATCTTCAAAATGTGTTTCTAAATTTCAACTTTATTAAAAAAATTTTTTTGCTTGGTTATTATCAGCAATAGATGTCCTGAATTATCCTGAAATTCAAACAATTTCCATTTATTTCTTCAAACAACTATCAAATAACATTTTTTTCTTTTTTTGCAAGCTAAGAATGGGTAATTCTGTTTAATATCTGAGTACTTTATGAAACGGATTTAAAAAAAAACTAAAATTGCAATACCCCAAAATTTAAAAGATATATGAACCGGTATTTACATATTTAATCTCAATTTAACATAATGAGATTAGCATCCATTGCAAAAATTCATGTACACAATACACAAACATATATTCAATTATAAAAATTACATAGTTTTAAGGTTTGACATTATGGTAGGATTATGAGCATGAAGCTGTACCTAGTAGATTTATCGATAAAAAATTAACCAGTATTCCCGAAGTGACAGTTGAAGAAAGGAATAATAAACATAATATAGACTTTTAATCTTCTATGAATTTTTAAAGAATGTGTAAAATGGTTGCTATTCTGAACACCTAAAATACTAGTATGAACAATTTCTTTGCTACGCCTAACTCTATCTTCATTATATCCTAATTCTACCTTCGTTATGGCATTTTTAATACCTTAAAACCGTGAAGAAAGGATAAAATTTACCATCCATAATCTCGCATACATGTTGTATTTATGGAAATTAACTTTTAATGTATTTATTTCTTCTATTGTGAATTTTTATAGGTGTTATTCTAAATTTTGCTACTTCATTTCCGTCAAAGATTTTAATATTTTCTACTTATGCTTCGGTACAATTCGTTTCATTTACGCAGTTTTATGATTCAATCTGTATTATTTCACAACATATTTTTTTTCAAAATTCTTTTTCTTAAAATGTTTTTGTTTAAAATTCAGAAAACCCTTTCAGATATATTTAAATATATTTAAATTCAGATTATTTTTACCAGATAATACAATTTATGAATTGCTAATTCAAATTTTTTATTGTTCGGTTTGTTTCATAAATAAGGCTATTTTATTCATAAATTATTTCTCTTTCGAAACGTTTTTTTTTAAACCAATGTTGCAAAACAAAATTTATTTATAAAACTATATCAATTTAATTTTCTTTAAAAAAATGGGAATCTATTTAAATTATTTATGAAACATGTCAGTTTGAACATTTTTATATTTAAAAAATGAAATTCGAGCACTTGAGATACTGAAGCATTTACAAACGATTTCTCAATTTAAAATCAAATATTAATTTAGTGTAATTGCACACTTAAGTCACAAAAATCCCGTAACAAAGTAAGAAAAATAAATAATCCCAAACACCTCTTAAATACAAAGATTTTAAAATAATAATTCATTCTCTACCAAGCTCTGAATTACCCAAAGGATTCTTAAACAAAGTAAATAATATAATTATTTCTGCCCTCTCTGAATTAAAACCTCACTTAAGGCATCAGCTCTCCAAAGCTAACGTTATTTCTTTAGATGAACCCGCTAATATCTCAAACCAAACTAAATTTAGCCGGCATCCCCCTTAATTTCCTTCAGGGCTTGAAAAGAGTTTGTCTCTTTTCACAACTAACTCTCGGCTGGAGTGAGTCCCAAAGTCCATCCAATAAGTCTTCCCAAAACATTTCCAAAAATCTTTGGGCCGTGCTAAAATGTGGCGTGCGATAGCCGTAACGATTAATCGATTGAAATCGCTGCCCTGGATGCGTGAACGATTGAGCAAAAGGACATTTCCGATGCCCCAACATTTGACATGCAACTCTTCGTGACATCATTTATTTTCTGACTCTTCTGAGTGTCCTATCCCCTCCCCTCCACCCCCAAGGTGTACGTATGCCCCACGGCGGATTCTTTGCGAAAGTAAGAAAATTAGACTTAGGAAGGAGAAAGTTTTGGACTGAAAGGGGGGGGGGAGGCTAGTGGTTGCTAAAACTCGTGCCTCCCTTAAAAGAGGAAGCTTTAATGGCCCGTGTGGAGGTTCTCTTTCGGATGGCTGATTAAAAGGGCACCTTCGCACGCTCTTGGAGTGTTCGTCTGAATTTAATGTTGAATTTGATTCGAATATTTATTCGAATCCTTTTGAGGAAGGAAGGGATTTGTTTGGTTCAGAGGGAATCATTAATATTTATCGTTTTAAAGAGTAGAAAAAATTATTCATAATAATTATACTTTTATTTCTGTTTAGTTACTTTTGCAATATGTTTTTTTTTCTGCTTTGTATTGCTACTTTTATAATTGTCTCGTTTTTAAATATGTTTAATCTTTATAAAATGCTTGCTTGTCGCTGACTAATTATTTAGTCTAATAAGACCCTATATACCTCAGACATAGTAATCTCTTCACATTTTAAGATGTTTTAATAATATTTCAATTTATAATAGTAACTCAGCTGCTAGTTATTACTTTTATTACTTTCTTATGGCTAGATTCCATTCGGAAGAAACACAAGAGTTATTATGGGAAAAACCTCGTAATTTGAACATTGGTCAGATGACAGAAACTATGTCTGAACTTTCATACTTTAACTTTCGGGAAACAGCAATGTAAGGAATTTAGTCCATGGAATTCAACTTAACATTTAACAAAAACGGTTTTTTAAAGGAACCGAGTTTCGGAGCACGCTGGTAACTGCGGCCATTTTTAAAAACTCCTATGTATAAGTATAAATATAATCATGATAGGTTTAATTTAGCAATTATGCATCGACAAGTCAGCTGAAAGTTGACAGTTATCGTTATTGTATTGATGCCTCTTGTGTATTTCTAACTCAGAAAATCTATTTTTGAATTTTAACTATTGGTTTCTTACTTTTTATTTTCCCTTATATGAAACATATAAAATGATATATTACAGTTGCCAAGTAATTCAGAATCAAGATATAAACGATTCTCCACTTTTGAGGTCATCTTGGGTCCGAAAAAGGCATTTTCGGTATTATTTCTCTGTCTGCCTTTAAACACGGCAAGTCAATAATGGTTTCAGTTATAGCAGATAACATTTTCCTATAGTTTTTGAGACATTTTTTATATTTTATTTCTTTGAAATTTTCGGTGAAATTTATTTTCTAGAATATCCCTCAGAATATAAGTTAACATCATAACAGAAACTGGAGAAAGCCGGACAAAAAATATTCTTACAATAATATTTAATGTTCACCTCAATCAATTGAAATAAAAGGGTATCCAAACTACAAACTCGATTCTCTGGTACTTCCGTATTAATCAAAATTGATCATAACATTGGTTCAGGCAAAATATTAGGTGCACACCAAAGGACAATATTTTGTACAACTGGCATGCTGTGTTCGCCACTTCCACGCGGTATATTATGATTAAATCTGCAATGGAAAAAAACATCCTCATTCTGGTTTGGTGGGAAGCTTGAAGCAGCTCAAGCTCACCCTCTTCATTTGACAGACTAAAAATCATGAGGTATGTTCAAAAATGACTAATTTTTGACAGTTTCTAGGCTCATTAATAAAAGGAAGCAAAATAAAACTAGAGATAGAATTTTTTTTTATTTCGATTTTAATTTTCCTTGTTTTTGTAGATTATAATACAATTTATTAAAAATATTTCTAATAAATCAACAGAAATGCTGTAAAAATTGAATGCTTGAGAAGAGACTCTACGTCCTTTCCGCAAAGCAGATTTATTTAAAAATGAAATATGACTTTAAAAAAATAAAATCGCAAGATAAATGAAAATATGAACAGCTCGTGAGATGAAATATTGCTTTGATAATAAGATAGTACATCATTTGAGTTCAAAACGGTCAAAAATTCTAAAAAGAAAGTATCTGAAAATAGGCTACTGCATTTGAAGTCGTCTAGACATCGAGTGTTCTTGTAAAAGTCTGAAGGGGGGAAATAGTTTAATCTGTCACGTAATCTGCTGTACTTGAAAGTGAAAAGAGTCTAAAGATAAATTTCTATTTTATTTATATCGTGTGATAAATCTGTTTTCGAAAGAAAAACATTTTCCATATACTGATGTTAAATTATTTTTCTACAATTTTTATTCCATGACTTTTAAAACAAAAATCTCTGAATTGGTTAATAATCTTAAAGATAATTAAATAATAAAATGATTTGTATATGATTATAAAAGAGATATATAAATTTTCATCAGCAGTATCAGTTATAAAAAGCAATAACGAAGAATGCCTCAAGTATAATAATTTTAAAATATAAGCAATATTAAAATATATTTTTGAAACATATTTTGATTATTAATTTCATTACATTTGTATATGTTACTTTTTGTTGTCAATAGATACATACGTAAATAAAAACATTCGTAAATAGATAGCTTGATGCTCTGATAGTAGTATTCTATGATATTAATTGCAGATGCTTTGTTAGCAAGTTACTTTTAAGTAACATCTAATTTTGTATGAAAATTTGATGGATTTCGCTTAATGTGTAGCTACGTTTCATACATTTACACATGCAGGGTAGTTATAATTAAACTTTCCTTAGAAACGGCATCCTACAACGCAAACGGGTGAACAGATTGCTAAGAAATTTGGTATATGGAATATACACGAGATGCACTCACTGAATTTCGTAAAAAAGTTCCAAAATGTCCACTAGAGGGGTCTTTTTCTGTAAAACAATTAATTTAACCCAACAAACATCCAAAAGGGAATAAAGAAACAATATTAACAATCTAGAAGAATAATTATGAGTAATAAAATGGAAAACCGGGAAAATCTGGAAATTCCATAACGCTTTATGTATAAAACATCACAAACTGATCAATTACGATCTGCTCTTGAACATGCTTTATGTGCCAAACATCACAACTGATCAATCACAATCTTCTCATAAACACACTGTCCTCAATTTAAAATTTTGCTGGTGAATGAGGGGTGGTCACATGAAGCACATTTTCCAACATTACCCTGGACACGATAACAACTGCCGTTATTATATAGTTTTGTTCTAATCTGTTCTTGTTTCTGCAAGCTGAGCTTTTTTTCCTCCAACGAACATACTTTTATTTTTTTCTTAATGTGGCGCAGTTACAAAATGATCAGAAATTAGTCAATAAATATTAAAATAGTTCCTGCATTCCTTTTGGTGGTTTATTGAGTTAAATTTAATGTTTATTTCTGGAAAAAGCTTGCTCTGGCGAACATTTTGGAATTAATATATGTATATATATATATATATATATACATAATTTCTAAATTCCGTTAACTCATATCATATATAGCTTATATTCCAAATTTCTTTCTAATCCGTTCACCCGTTTGAGTTGGAAAATGTTTATTGGAGAAGTTGAAAAGGATTTATAAATAATTTTTACCGTATACTCACTTTAAATTCAAAAAGTTTACATTAAAAAGGAAATACAACTGATTTTTTTACTTGACATCAATCCGTTCATTTAAAAATAATTTAATGTATTATTCTGAAGAAGAAAAAGTGATTTATTCAAGGTTTAATAAAGTATTTATTATTTTTTATTTCATTAATATTATTTTTTATAATTTTTCCATAATTATTTATTTTTATTTTATTCCATTAATTACCTTTCTGAAATAAGTTACTTGAAAAACTTCTAGTAGAATATTTTTTAACCAAATCTTTGAAATCTTTTCCAGCTAATTTACTCGTAAAATTCTGTGAAACGAATTGTATATTTTTCATATTTATAATTGCTATTAACTCAGTTAAACTAAATAAACATTTATATTAATATCATCTAATTTCAAGTAATAAATACCATAAATCACAGTTAAATCGATTACATAATTTATTTTAAAATCCTTTTTTACTTCAGATTAAATGAGAAATTTTATCGTAATATGTTGAATTCAAGTTTTATTATAATGGTATGAATTTTATGATTATTAAGAAAAAATAAATAAAAACATTACTTGTTTTTCAGAAAAAAGAAAGTGCTAATAAAAAATGGATTATTTTCTAAATACCTTATCTTAATTAATTTTATCCTTCTAAATCAATTTTTGCTGTAATTGGAAGAAAATCCTAGAACTAAAAGCCTTTTTATAAAATTCGGTTCTTATTTTCTTTGAGCTTATTAATTTTCTTCTATGAAGTAGTTGAAGTGTGATGTGAAAATAATGTTTTGAAAGATTTATCAAATATTCAAACAAGTAAGGACAACAAGTTAAAACAAAGAGTGAGTTTTTTGTGTGAGTTTATATAATGAGCACCAAAATATTTCTTAAAGCGATCAATATCGATTAGTAAATGCATACTTAAAGAGAAAATGCATGTATGCTATAAAAACAACTACATAAGAATAAGCATAATATAAAGAAATTGTATATTTTTATAACTAGTTTTATGTTTTTTAGTCTTATGTAATAAAATAAAGCTTAGAATACTGAATTTTTAGTCCATATTAAAACATATATTATCTAGGAATGCAGTGTCAATTTATTTTCGGTTCATAAAACTATTCTCTGTAGATATCCTAAATTCAACGATCTTTGCTCTTGCTTCATTTAACGATGTCTATGGCTACTTCGCTTACTTCTTACAATTGCTAAAGGAATTATTCGGGAAGATATGACACGTGTTATCAAAACAAACAGTACAAATAAGTATTTATGTTTACCTAAACATTACAAATAAGTATCAGTAGTCTATTTTAACACAAAGAACATTTGTAGAAACATACAAATGTTTATATAAAAAATAGGTAAATGGAAAACAGTGGAAGCTCTCTGGGTTCGCAATTAAAGAATTGGTTCTGAGATCCAAGTGCGAATTCAATCTCGCAGGAGCACTTCGCTTTTCATAGCATTTGAGCAAGATATGGAATTTTCAGGAAGAGTCTGTGGGTCTCGTATCCTAATAAAGATAGAGACAAAATATTTGCATTTTCCATATTCCTAACTTTGCTGTGAAATTATTCGTTAGTGTCGGTGTCATTGACCTGATATCCCTTTAAAATAGTTCAATGTTCTTTTCAATCGTGACATTACTGTAAATTCACATTGAATATTCATACTGGTATTATGATATTAGAATTCTTCACATGAATACGAATTATCTACATTAAACATTTCAAGATACATTTTCAAATGAAGCATCTATGCAATGATTTGAAAATTTTGCAATTGTAGCATTAAGACATAAATTCATTATACATAAACTATACCTACATATTATTATACATATGTTCATTATCCATCATAAATGAATAATTATCGCGGCTGTTTTTGTCAATTTATTATGCCAATAATACCCAGTCTATCCAAAGCACAACACAACAAAAGACTCTTGATATGATATTCAGTTACACTTGACACGATGATATGATATGGTAATTTATAAGCAAAATATTATGCGTATTTTTTCTTGCTAATGAATAATCATAGCAATGAATGTGCTGAATAAATAGACATGCATGCGAGTGGGTGTATGTAATAAAAATGACATGCACATCAACGATTAATGAAATTAAAATAAGATGCATTGTATACAATTCCTAATAATAAAAAAACTTATGCAGATAAGATGCATGAATTATTATTTGAAATGTAACCCATTTAATCTATTAATTTGAATTCTATTTTGAAATAGTACTATAGCTTATTAAGGGTAGATCTTGTAATTTAAACCCATATTCGACTATAAAGGTAATATCTAAACGCTTCTGTTTATGTAGAACAGAAATTTCGAGAAGTGAGGGTCAGATTAGGTATCACAGTCTTCTAATCTGAGTGCATTCAAAATTATGGCACTAGTACCAAATTTTTTCCGAATGGGACCTTAATATAACTAATCTAATCTAAAAGTGAACTATACCTAACCCATAATTTTCGAACCACACCAGTGGATAGCCATTTGATCGTAGATAAGAAGTTTCAGGCTCATCATGCCCATATACGCAGATTTCTTCGATGAGATTATGTTTCAAGCTTACTCCCCTTTAGTTACGAAGTTGAAACTACATCGCCAGAGAACTACAGCTTTAAACAAGAATTATTGTAATAGTCTAATATATGCAATTAAGTGCACTATTACATCATTGATTTCCAACACTCTCAGATTGAGTTATTACTGACTCAAAAGGGTTTATAAACTTTCGCATTCATATGTACATTTTCAAAGCATAAGACTCAATAATGAACATCACGGTGCCTCTATGAAGTAAATAAAGAGAGATTGCTTGAAACCACCTTTATTTCTGAGATTAAAGTATGTAGATACGTTCCATTTGAAAAAACGTTTTAAGTATTTCAGCATGATATACATAATTGCAAAGGCAAAGACAAAAACTATTTAACAATAAATATTATTAACAAAAAAATTACTATTTTTCCTCTTTAAAAACAGGACAAACAGTCTCGGTCCTATTTTTAGTCAGTTTATATTATGAAAAAATTGAATTTATGTTACCAGTAGAATTGACTGACTATAAAATTTTATATAGAGTGGTTATAACTAAGCTTCCTCTATAAACAGAATCATACAACACAAATGGTTGAACGGATTGTAGCGAAATTTGGTATAGAGACTATACACAAGATGCGCTCAAAGAATTTCGAAAATGTTAGTTACAAAATTACCATAAAATGTAAGAGGATAAATTTCCAAAACGGAATGCAGAAAGAATATTAGCAATCCAAATAAAAAATTATGAGTAATAAAATATAAAACCAATAAAGCAGTCAGCTCTAGGAAAAAAATGTCGTGATTTGCATGCCTGCGAAAGATGCTTTATCTTGTTGTGACATTGAAGGACTGAAAGAACTCCATAACGCATCGCATGCGAAGCAATGAAAAGATCAGTTACTATCTACTATTAAGCATACTGTTCATACACTTGAAATTTTGCAGGTGAATGACAGTGTTCACAAGGAGCACCTTCCTCTAAATCACTTTGGATATGATTAACATCTGCTCTTTTTTTTGCAGTTTCATCGTAATATCTACTTGTTTCAGCAAACTGAATTGTTTTTCTCAAACAGCGTTTTATTTTTTCCTTACCTTGATTTAATCTGTTTCAACAACGAGTAGAACAAAAATTAGTGAATATATGCAAACATTATTTCTGTATTCCATTTTAATTTTTATTGTGTTAAAATCAATTTTTGTTAGATATAGATTGTTTTGAAACTTTCTCACTATTATTAAGTTGAACTTCGATGGGAATATCTGCTTCAGTTAGAGAATTGTAAAAAATATCAGAATGAAGGAATGTCAGATAAGAGAATGTCGATAAAAAGTAGCCGATAAAACCACCATAAGTATGTTACTGTTAAATTAAAGAACAGAGTTCGTTATTTTCAGTGTTCGAGCAGTGAAATTAATTAAAGAAACAAATACATAGCTAACCCTTGAGAATTATTTCTTTCGAATTCTCTGAAAAATAATAAACAGTAAATTATATATTATTTGACGATTTTCGTGATCGAAACCAATTTTCTGGTTTTCCAAGTAAAACCCCAACATTATCTGCTCATTTTTTTTTAAAAAAAAGATCACTATATTGAAACATAAACATTTATAACTTAGCGCACACATGTTTGAAGTATCTTTAATTTAGCTTCCATATTTTTCTGTTAGACGTGCTTGCGTGCTTTTTGAAGGAAATCTCCGTTAAAGAAAATCTCTTTTTCCCCTGTTTTGCTGAAAAATGATTCTCCTGTGTGGATGGGGAAGGAAAGGAAATTGCAGCCTATATTTTTCTATTCCGATTTTCCTAGAGGTTGACAATCTCAGGCTATTCGGATAGTTGAACGACACGCGATACCTCGTGTTGTGGAGGTGTGGTTATCACAATTGGCAAACACAAAATGACCGCCATGAGACGCTCGTTCCAAGACAGTAAATAACATTAATGGTGGTTGGTAAGGTTTTTTTCTGTGCAGTTTCTACTTGTCTATGAATCACTTATGGTTTGAAGATACAATTTAGAGAGCTGGAATTCTGTGAAAAACTACTTTAAGTAGAGAATATCATTTGATAGACAATATCACGATTTTTTTTTCTGCGTTTATGTTAAACGATAAAGCAAGGTATACAGTATTGAATGAAAAAGGGTTACTCAGGAAAAACAGGAAAATAAATAATCTTTAATAAATAATTAATTAATTTGTGCAAAATTATGAATAAAAATCATTGATATTCACATAAATAATCCTTTGAATATATGTTTATATTTATAACTTCCTATTAATTGATCTGTTGTAGTAGGATCTTTCAATGAAGAGAAGTAAGTCACACTGATTTAGTGGTGAGGTTTCGGCTTCGGAACTGAAGAGTTTCAGGTTCGAAGCCAGACTCCCCCGAAGACCTCCGTGTAAATGGTTTGGTATGCATTAAATTCGACTGGACCCTACGTCTCCAACTGGTGTGATGTGGAGGCTTGGAGACAGCTAAAGTGTCATTCTCGTTCTCGCAGTTCAAAATTACTGTCTTTTCCAAAACAGTCCTATTATGGCTTTGAAAGGGGACTATAATGAAACTATATCAATTCAAAGAAGACCTCACGATTATTTCTTGTAGAGATAATTAACTATTCTTTTCTCTGTTGCGAGATTCAAATCAGAATCTCGGTTATAAACCAATGAGATCGTAGATTCCAGATTTTCTTAGAGATTTTTTTAAATATAATGATACTTATACATTTTTAAAAATGGATATTCTAAAGTCAGCCTGATATCATGGAGTTCAAATTTTTAAATTCAGTAATTTCTGCTGAAATGATGCTCAGAGTTTGGTAAAGACGTGGGCTCCAGATCCAGTTCTATTGAAAAAAGTGGGTGTAATAAGTACATATTGGAAAATCTGGAGTCTAATATCATTTCGTTAGGGGACGGAAGAATTTCAATTTAAGCTCTCTATCAGAACTTGACTATATGGTTTATTTCATATTTAGTTTAGTCACTAACCATCTGGCTGCTCTTTCCATGATTTCCACGGGTAACTCAAATGTAGCAAAATCTGCTAATCCCACAATTTCATTGGGTGTCTGTTTTTCTTCCTTTATTAGGAGCGCTTCCCGTTTTACCTTTCCCTTTAACAATTGAAATAAATTATATACAGAGTTAGACGTTTAGTTTACGTTTTTGGCCAACAGATGTCGTTTGTTGGCCGCTAATTTGTGGCATTTGAAGGTGCGTGGTATAATCGCTCAAACTTCACTTTTTGCTAATTTTTTTTTCTTGCAAAATGTTTGTTAGAAAACATTCCGCGATTGACAGAGAGTATATTCCTAATTACTTATTAGATTCTGAAAGCAATTTTAGTTTTTAGTGGTATAGATATTTCGGACTGCTCCTCAAATAAACTTGCAAAGCATTAGGCAGTGGTGCAAAATTGCTGTGAAGAATATTCCTCCTTCTTAAATTTTATACATTTTACTTTTTCTACATTATGCAGTAAATAGAAATGAACTGTAATAAAACTGAAATATAGATATTTCTTTAAAATTTAGGTGATAACATCTGAAACTGGTTTTTTTTTGGTAAATTGATTTCTCATGATAAAAATCTATATAAAAATATTTTCTAGAAAGAAAACATTTTTCAATTTTTGCGATATATATAATCTTAAAATATGCAAAAAAATACACAATTTTTGAAGCAATTTCGGTCCACAAATTGAGCAATCAGAGGGTTAATTCAAGACAATCGAGAGTGAAATTTGATCCTCTTTCCTTTGAACCATTGATTTTTAAAAATAACTATAACTTGCAATTTTAAAATCAATACATATCTGCAATGTTGCGCATAACTATATATATATATATATATATATATATATATAATATAAAGGCCCTATAGGACCCGTTAAAACCTGTGCATATAAATAGACGGTTCAGATCCTATACTCACAAATATATCCTTAACGATTGACATAGTTGGAAGATTTCTTCTGAAATTTGGTACAGCTATCCAATAATGTTGGTCAAGCAATAAGTCAACTTTTATCCAGTTATTTCTCTACATTCTTCAATTATAAACCTCTTGCACAAAAGGCGGTAAGCTTCCTTTTGGCAGAATTTGTTCAAAATTTGAACGCAAAACATAAATTTATTATTTAAATAATATTTGAAATTTTATTTATATGGCATAATTTGTGTTTGATATATAGTGTTTACAAACGGACAAAAACTATAGCAAAATGTTTTATTTCAAATTCCATCCAAATATTGATTTTTTTTCTTTTTTCAGTTAAAAAATATCAGCACTTCAAATACGAAAATGAAAGATGAACGCATAAATAAAAGAAACGAAACATTTGAGGATATTTTTTTAATTTTTATGAATTTACAACAACATATTTGCTCGAATGTTTTTGTTTGTTTATTTAAAGTTCTTCGCTGATTTGATTTTTTAAAGAATTTCTTGTTTTGTGAATGAATGCATTTTTATTGAATCAAATTCATATGAATCACTTCGTTTTTCTTTGCGTGCCTAATCCTCATTGCTCAAGTTGAATATTTCCCCAAACTTCATTTCCATTTTGAAAGAAAAGTAGATCATCTACTTGAAAGAAGAAACTTCTTAGAAGTTTTTGTTTCTTTGATGCGTTTTATCATCACGCTATTGTAACTGCAAAGAAATGTATATATACATTAAAAACAAACTGTAGAGAATACTTGAGTTGAAATTTACTAAAATATAATTTTAATTGCTGCTTTTTGGAAAGATGTAACTAAACATTTCAGGTGAATTATCAAAGAATAGTTTTTCTTTAAAATTTAAAGTAATAATTTCTGAGGAATATATCTTCAAAAAGTTTTACAGTTTCCGGAGTTTTTTTCTGAACAGTATATCTGATTCCGGGAATTATGCGGTGCATAAATTTAATAGGATTTCCTTTGATATTTTCAATTGTTGTACACCTTTGATATGATTATAGGAGCAATATATATTTCTAGCAATTCATCAATTAGGAAATGAATGTGATAAAAATTATTTGACCTCTGAAATATATTGAATAAATCATTATTTGACAGTCTAGAGTGTACCTACAGGTAAATAATGAGATATTGCGGCGTGTACCTAGGATATGATGTTAAAACATGTTACTAGGAGTAAATCATGAGATATTACAGCATGTGCCTAGGAGTAAATTATGAGACGATATTACAAAGTATACTTAGAGGTAAATCATAAAATATTATAGAGTTTACTTAAATGTTACGGAGTGTCTCCAGGTGTGAATCATGAAATGTTACGGAGTGTCCCCAGGAGTGAATCGTGAAATGTTACGGAATGTCAAAAGAGTAGATCGTAAAATGTCGCGGAGTGTCCCCAGAGGTAAATCGTGAAATACTATGGATAACGAGATAACGTAATAAAGAGAAGATATTACTGAGTGCAACTGGGAGTAAATCACCGGATAATATAACAAATGCAGGGATGAATAACTAGTCGATGCAGCGAAGTTTTGTGGGTGTGTGGCAAACCATTGGAGGATTTTGTAAATAATGTTTGGTATATCAAAAGTTCAATTTAATTATTCATTAGAAGAAGATTGTTCTAACATCTATTGTTTCATCATTATTTGTCTTTGAAAAATTAAAAACAATCTCGATCCATTTTAATTAATTTTATTGACTTTCAAAATGTGTAAATTCAAGTTTTTTTTCTTTAATTATCTCTCATCAAAAATGGGGAAAGTTGAAATTTATGATAATCTGTCTTGCCCTTCAGCCTATCAAATAGCACAATGCTGACATAGTATAGTATCAAGCCTACAACTATCATCTCGTTAAAATGTAATAAAACCAAATGAAACCAAGAAATTTTGGTTGCTTTTCTTAAATGATTGTATTGCGTGCTTCATTTAAAATTTGAAAGTGTAATGCTCTACATTTTTTCTATAAATATGTATATATTATAACGAATTCATATATGGACCTGCTTCCTCTCAAGAAAGGAAGTTAAAATAAACTTAAAATTATTTCTAACAGTTAATGAAATCATTTAATAAATAAGTATAATTCATAGCAATATTGTGAAGTAAACATATTTGTATGAGAAAGGACCTACGTATTCTCTAGAGCAAACTCAAGAAAAGAAAAAAAAAATACTTACTCAACCTTGAAACAAGAATATCATTCTCCCCTGCAGGTCTGACACAATAATAAATAATAAAAAAATCTTCCTGTGCCTCCTGACCTTAATTACATCCCCCTAAACCCCTGAGGAATCTCCAGAATTGTTCTGGGAAACTTCAACCACCCCTCATCATCTAATTCTCCACGCACACGCGCGCTCACTTATTTACAATTCTTCACCACGGAGACCTGTACATTCCTATACAGTGCCTGCTGTCTGCCCATTTCCAAACAATACCACAAAAGGTTCAACCCCCGGTACACAGAATCACATAATATCGGGGTCTCGCTAATCTCACTCAGCGGGCCACGCGCTCTCCCGGGAATTGGAGCTGCTCAAATGAAAAGCGAGCTCGGAATGATTAGAAAGCTCGGAAAACATCTTCGTTTGATCTTGTGGCATGCCATTGGAAGACCCTGGGCGGAGATTAGAAACCGCAGGAGGGACGGAGACTGTGTGGTGTAGTTTTTAGTTTTCTACGCGAATGGCTCCCCTGTCGAAAACTCTCTGGGAAGGAAGGCGGACAGTTTTGTGTTGTTTTCGCCTTGCTTGATTTGGTGCTTGTAGGGCTTAATTTCCTGCTATTGTGCTGTCCTGCATCCCACCGTTGTTTATTGTTTTTGTCTGGAAAGGAGCATCTTGCTTTCTTTGCTTAAAAAAGGGGCTTCTTTTTTATTCATTTTTAATCATTTATGTTTTGCTTGCATTGAAGATAGTGATTCAGGAAGTAATGGGAGCATTTAGATTGTGTTTTAAAGAAATCGCAAAGTTCTTTTTAAAGTGATTGTTGTTATTAAATGGAAGAAAAGGGCTTTTTTGATATTGAGATGCAGAATGATAATTCAAAGGATTAAAAAAGATTGTCTCCCATTTAAAATAAAGTTGATCACTTGTGTTATGTTGCTGTGATAGGAACACAATCTAAAACATAGCTGCAGACTACTGCTTAGTGCTTGTATTAATTACATGAGAGTTATAGGGAGAATGATATGATATAAAGGTCTAGAGTTTTAACCCTTTAAAGACCAACGGAACATTTGAAAAATTTAAACCAATGAGAATTTCATCAAATCGGTCTAGACTGGGTTAAAGTAAATACTTTTGAAAATGGATTCCATCGGAAAAGAGGCATATATTCGTAAAAAGGGCAAATTAAATTTTTTTGGGGTTAAATAGAGCTTATCAGCGTTAAATAGTGCCTATAGACGTTAAACCGCGTCTATGTAGCGAGAAATATTGTTTTCGTCATATGAACACTACACATAATTACAAGAGCTGTCTCTATTCGCATTGCTACGAAATGGGAAATAATAATGACTATTAAAGGCTGTAATAGTCTATGCAAATTTGAAGTATAAAGTTAAAGTATGTTTAAACAGGAAACATTGAATTTTTAAATTTAAAGATCGATAACTATATGAATAACTTTGACTAGTAAAAGTTTGAAAACATATGATGTGCAAAAAGCTTTCGTTGTGGTGAATATTACCACATTTTATGAAAAAGGTGTACAATTTTAATTTTAATTGTAGCACTTCTGCTTCCACGCAAATTTAGAGAAATAATAGCAATATACTAAAAAGCATTATTATTCAGTTTTAAACTATAGAATAAGTTTTGATATAAGCAATTAGTATTTTTTAAATCAAAATTTTAAAACATGAAATGCTATATATATATATCCAAATATCTCTCTGAGGTTTATATTACTAATCTTCAAGATTTTAATATTCCATAACTGGTAGCCATAGTTCAAACGGTCTGGCCTACTGAGAAGCAGCATTAGAGCTCTCACATGAATATTTACACATACATACGCACAATTATACGCACACATATACGTATTCATTATTAATAAAGAGGTTAATATCTTAAAAATTCTGACAAGTATTTTAATCTTCACGAAGCAATATTTGAGATAGGCCATCAAAAGTTTCGTCTAAATGATATATGCAATATATTCAATGAAAACTTAAATTAAAATAAATTTAGCACTTTATAAATTATAGCTTTCATAAATCAGTCATAGGCGTGAAAGTTTCTGATTCTTTTAGTAAAATTTCTAAAATCAGAAGAAAATGTCCCTTTGTAATTTTTTGGGGTAACTATATAAATAGAAATTTTGTAACAATAAAAAAGAAAAAAACGCAACTGTCTGCACAATAAAGAACATTTAAATTTTAATATTTTTATATAAAAAGCAGCAACAAAGCAACTTAAATACAAATATTCGCCTTCAAATGTCTCTTTACTGGGGGTATCCTGCATAGATGAATTGATTAATTGTATAGGGGATAGAAATAGCTCTATACATTTTTTTTATTCCAGAAACGGAATAATTTATTTTTTAACTACCTGCAAAATTTGAAGCAAGTTATTTGATAAAAATCTAAACTAAATGGGTTTTGCAATATACCTCCTCTTTAGCCAAAAATCATTTTTTTCCAATTTTTAAAAATGTTTTAGATTTAATTGGCATATTATAATTTTCATGCTTTTTACATCTTGTTTTGGTAATTTTATGTATATAACTATCTTCAAGTGTTTTTCAAAAATTTCATCTCAAAAGTAATCTCGTAAATTAAATGCAAAAATCTACTAATAATTAATTTAAGGCTCAAGACCATCTACAAACTCTACATGCAGATAGTACCCTACAAATTCCACTCCAACTCTGTCCAAAGATTTACCATCAAACTCTCTCTCTCTGCATCTGAAAGTAATAATCCCGTAACTCATCCACGGGAAATCACTCCCATGGCCATGGAAATCCTAATTTTCTTTTAGTGATTGCATGCAGACCAGGTTGATTTTCTCGTCGCTTGTTTGTGGGCGAATTCTGCTAATGAGTTCGCCATGGCTTCATCCCAGCCCACCATTCCCAGTGTGCAACTTAAGGCAGGTCCCAAATCCGTTCCTTTTTCTGAGCCAACATCGATATACTCTAATTGAAATCCTCATCAAGAAACTTCCAGATGCAATCCAATCTCATCTAATTATGCTGTTTTGTTGGCTTGACTATGAAGTCAAATAAGCATTAGAAAATTTTCCTTACCGCCTCGTGGAATGTTATTTTTCTGACTAGGATACTACTTTTTATGTAGTTCTTGAAAGATAAAATAAATACAAATAGATTGAAAAAAGATCAGTGATCTCACCATCAGTAGAAAAATATTCTCTTTTCTGAGATGGTAAACAAGTATTTTTATAAAGTCACATAAGATCTGTTTTGTTTCTTCCAATGTAATCTAAGTCCATCTGATATTTTCTTTGTTGCTTGTTCTAATAGTCATTGTTTAGAAAAATTGATGGTAATTATTATTGATGCAATTTTTCTAATATAAGAAGAGCATTCCGGATATAGAAAACTTTAGTATTCTATTGTCATGAAAAGATTTCTATTGTAAGATTACCAGCTTGGACAATGAGGAAATTAGTTTTAGTAGAACAATTTGTCAAATAAATTTGATAAATATCTTTCACTTATGAACTCATTGAATTTGTACTGATAGCATTTCTTTGAAATGATATCGACAAACTAAATTTCTGAACTATTGTTTGAAGAGCATGGAAGATCAAAAAATATATTCTAAAGTAATTGAAAATTTTCTTTTAGTAATAATTTACAACTGCATTATTCAAAACAGAATTAAAGAAATTAATTTTAATGATACAATTGTCATGTGCAAGAATACTTCTACAGACCCCTGTGAATATTATTTCTTTTGTAGTATTGAAAATACCTGTTTAGAATTTATTTGAAATGAGGGGAAAAATTTAAATCTTTAAAATAATAAGTGAATAATTTTCTTTATCTTTATATACATTAAAACTGCTTTTTATGAGGTATTAAGTTCTGCAGAAAAGAAATTACTCAAAAACTATTCTGGAATTTGATAAGTAGTTACATATAATACACAATTTTGTTCAACATACTACAAAAACTTTTTTTTTTCACGGCGTACAAGGACAGCAAAAAATGTACTATTTAGAAAATATGTCAGTTATTTTACAAAATTCAAGCGAAACTGCATCCAAACAAACAAATAAATAAATAATTAAATTAAACATGGAAACATTTTAAAAACTTTTCGTTTCTCATTGTATTCATGGGGAATTTTCAAAACGCAAATTACACAATTCAGTGTTCTTCGTCGTAATCCCAAATGGACATGGATTGCCAATTTATTTAACATTAGAAATCTTGGTTCCAATGGAGTTGTCTTCCTTTTAACTTTTTTGGGTACAATTATTCATTTTAAGGGAGTATATATGTTTAAAAAAATAATAATTATGCAAACTACATAAAAAACTATTATTATTTTTTTACCTTTAATCTTTCTATAAAATTAATCATTAATCATTTCAAACATAGATAAAACCGGAAAATAATTGAATGTGCATTATCGGTAGTCTATTTAAAATAAATGAACAAAGTGTCTTGATTTGTACACTTATAGAAAATATTACAGTGGTACGTTGAAATTCATATACTGTATAAAAAATCGCACAAAAATAAAATAGCGTGAAATAAAATTCATAAAAACTGATTTAACTACAATACCTTTCGAAAATAGTTTAACATTTCAGATCTAAAATATTTCCTATTTTTTAAAACCTCTATTCAATTTTAGAATAAAGAATCTGTTATTTTATCTCATAACTTACTTCCTTTCCATTTTAAGAAGTTGAACAAAAGTGAGAAAATAATTGAGAAAGTTAACTTTATAACATATATATATAATATGAAAATCAGCAAATAATATTCCTTAACATCATTGATGCGTTCAAAAAATTCTTTTTCGAAAATGAATTCCTTCATTATCTAAATTATTAATCTATCTATATGACTCTTTATTATAGATATATTCAAAAGACAACGAATATGTTGCTTCTCTAAATTCAAGCCGAAAATAACTATTTTACATATTCATTTAAATTTTATTTTATATTTATGGAAAATTAATCTTTATTCATTTAATAAGAATGTATTACGCGAAGTAGAAAAAGTAGTGATGAAATAAATAAAAATCCATGCATCTTCATGCTTTAAATTCAACATATTAATTCCAAATTAAGAAATGTTCTCATGATTCCTAAAATAATACCGGATTTCCTATTACCAATTATTTATCTCTTGTGTCACTCTTGCAGATTTCCATAAAACTGTAGTTTTATAGAAATATTTTTTTTCCATTTTATATAACTACTGTTTAATACATGTAACTCTGCTTAGTTCTTCTAAAAGTAAAGATTTATTAGAAAAATATGCAGCACTTAAAGTAAAGGGTGTCTTAATATGCGAAACGCATTAATGTATGTTTTATAGCTCCTTTTTAAACATGTTTCATTGCCGTGTAGGTTTTTCTTAAAGCTGTCCTTTTTTTCTAGGTATATTTTCTTAACGTTATTCTCTGAAGTTGGGTTTTTTTACTTCTATTTATATACGCAGAGTATTTCCAAACACTATTGACATCACCTGATCTGCTTAAGTGCTTTGGGTATTGAAATCCCTTAAAATTTATTTCATTTTCTTCGCTTTTTTTTCTTTTGCCTCCTAACATTCTTTCCATTTTTTTCCCTCTGTTTTCGCATTTATTCTGCGTTCGTACACTTTTAAAATTCTTTTTTTTCCCTTGCAAAGAAATGGCAAAAGAGTTAGTGCTGAAAAAAAAAAAGAAATAAAAAGAAGGAAAAACGAAAAGAAATGAAAAAAAAAATTAAAGGAAGAATTTTGGAAGATTTTGAACAAAAAAGCTCTTAAAGGATATCAGAAGGTAATTCATTTTTTTCAGCTCTTAAATATTTAACTTCGTTTCCGTTTCTTATATATTTTTTTAAAAAAAATAAACCTACAATATATACATGGGCATTACAAAAAATGTTAATTTCATTTCCATTTTATTCATTTTCATTTTGGTGGAAATTTTTATTTATACAATAGCTGTTATTGTTCTCAATAAACATATTTTTTTATTATTTTTTCTTAACTATTTTTGCTGGAGCAAAAAAGGGTGAAAAGCTGCAGATTTTTTTTTATCCAGCAAGCAATAATGCTTCTTGTTTGTTTTTAAATCAACGTTTCTCTAGAGTTTATTTTTTGTACTAAGCTATTTATCTGATATATTATCATGTATTTTTAAAAGCATTTGAAAGGGTTTCTGTCTTTTTTTACCATGAAAGTAAATTACGAAACAAAAGAAAACATTTAGAAATGTTTCGGACTTTGAGAAATGTTGAGAAAATAAAAGTGTTACGAATTCTTCTTAGACAAGCCTATCAAAGAGAAAAGAAAGCCTCCATGTTGTTGCTTTCCTTACTGCAGAAATAATACTTTTCTTTCGTATATATTTTTTGTATGATTAACAAAATTTGGACATGGATATGTCAAAGAATTCAAACTTAACTACTTGCAATGGCATATGATTCAAATTAAAATAAAACATTTGGTCTAGGTAGCCAACTTATGTTTCGGCATTAAAGGAACAGTGGAACTCAATTACACACTGTTTAGAATTAATCAATTAGGTTTATGAAATTCTTTATGCATATGTATTTGCATAAATGTATGTACATTACGACATATGTAATGTAAAACATTTACATATGTCGAGTTTCTGTTAAAACGTTAGTATAAAATATATTATTTTTAAAAACTGCAACATTTTTAAAATTTAAAATATTTAAGGTGTTTTAGTTTTTAATTTTTAATGATTACCCAATGTAAATTTGTTTGGAAGAAAATTACGTATGATTTTCTGATTCCAGTAAAATGTCCATTTTTAAGGAATATTTTTATGCCCTCTTATTGAATTTTCATAGGCATTTTAAGCATTTCTGAGCTAAAATTGACTTTTAGCTACTTAAAAAAACTCGAAATATAAGATCCATATCCCATTTATTCAATGCCTGACCAAGATATATCAATTTCATTTAATTTCTTTATTATGTTATGTCCTTTATTATGAAATTAATATGTACTTTTTTCATTAACTTTTCAAATATTTATTTTATGGTACAATATATTTTATAACATTATTTAAGTGTAGCTTAAACATATATATGAGTGATGTTTAAATTAAAATTCTCTGTTTTCGTTCTATTTTTGCTAATTTTAATTTCCACTGAGCCTTTAATGCATAAAAATGAAAATATTGTAATGTTAAAAACTCGTTACAGAGAAATAAAACTAAATTTTACATCTTAAGACTTTAAATAGTTGAAAATATTCGTTTCGAATTTATAATTTCATACAACAGTAATCACAAAACAGAATGAGGTTAGTTCATGAGATTTTCTTTATTTTCAATCTTACTTATCCTTACTCGAAAGCAACATGTCTTCATGGATTCTTCTAATAGATACTAAGCCTTAACTGCTTTAAATGAGTTTTGTAAGGAAGCTTTCTTGCACATATTTTTGAGAAAAATTGCAATAAATTTCTAAGAACATAAAACATTCTACTTAATTACTATGTGTGCATTGGATTTTTATCTTTTTCTTGTTAAATATTCAAATGAATAATCAATATAAGATTCGAGGAAAATTCATTTAACAGCATTCCCATTGATTTATATGCATGTAAACATAATTATTTAACTCAAAATCCTCAAAAACGTTAATTGGTAAAATTAACTTTTTTAGTGAATCGATGGGCACTATAATAATAATACCACTCTTTCAAATCTCAATAACAAATTAATAATTATACCTAATATACAAATTACTAATTATACTTTTTCTGTATGAATCCTGTTTTGAAATTATCGTAATTTCAATTAAATGATTGAAAAGTGAATAAACAAAAACTATTAATGCCATTGCCTGCATTAAAAAAACATTTTTGGTCAAAATTCACAATTTCGTTGCTGTTTTATTATAAAACCTATTTATCTGGGTTTTCAAATCCGCGTTTTTTTTTATTTTAATTATCCAATAAATTATGTACTTTTTTATAATTCCTTTGTAGTAACCCGGAAAATTGAATACTTTTCAAACTTTTGTCAAATACACGCTTCTCTGAATTAGAATTTAATTTATAATATATTCTACAAACAAAAAACAAAACAGGAGTATTAGAATACATTTAGAAAAACTTAGTCGAAAGGATTGGCAGTTATACATGCTATTGCGATTTGATTATGTTTTATTTGATTATGTTTATATTTTTAGTACAAGACAAATGAAAATTTTAAATGAATTTTTTTGAAAAACTTGGATATAACATTGAACTAAGGATATAACTTTGTGCTTAGGATTTTTTTGTTTAAGAGCTGCAGAATGTAATTGTCAAAAATGAAATACTCGATTATCTATAATTTTTTTGAAAAGGCACATATTTCTTCGATTCTAGTTCATTCCCTTCACCACAGTTGTAGGTATGCTTTATATAAAAATAATTGAAATAAATACTATAGAATATTTTGTATAATGCGTTGCTTTGTTGCCATTTTCACTATTTTTTTATCTACATTGATACATTTAAAGAATCTCAATTGGTGCAAAATTTCCTGAATAAATTAAATGTATTTCGCCTTTTTGTGAGGCACAATAATTACATGGTTCGGAAGATCATATTTCTAAAAGTGGAATATTCTGACACAGTAACTCAAATTTTGAGACTTTTAAATTTTCTTTTTTTGGCCTGTTTTTTCCTTTTGCTGTTTTATCTCTTTTGTGTAATACATAAAAATAAATTGAAATTTAAGAAACTCTTTCCTGTTATCGATGACGCAAATTTAATCTAAAAAGTTTTGTAAAATTTTAAATGTCAAATTCTTTTCAATCATAATTACTTCATTTCCACATAATGTTTTTAAACAGTTTTGAGAAAAGCTTATTATGAAATAGCAACTACTATTTAATATACTGAACTCTTATGTAATGTGACTTATATACCTGCAATTTTGTCTCGTATTTTTCAGAACGCACCTTGTACTTTTGTGCAAATTTTAACATTTTCATTTTTTTCTGGTTTTTGATCTGAATTACATAAGCTGATTTTATTTTTTGAGTCACGTTTATGTTGGATTTCGAAATATAATCTACTATATATATATATATATATATAATATGCATTTTTAAAACTCGTGTTGTATAAATGAAAAATTAGTGAAGCGGTTCTCTATTAAAATTACTGTATTTCATTAATATAAAACTTTAATATTCGCTGTGAGATATAAATGAGTATAGTTTCAGTGTGGATTTGAGTGTTACTTCATTTGGCAACAAATTTCAGCAATGAGCCACTACTTTTGGTTACCATAATATTTTATTTTCATTGACTTTACTGTTAGGTTAATGATCCTGGTGTATTTGCCCCTCTCACTGGCACCTAACTTGGCTTCAAAAAAATTAAGGGCAGCCATTTGCAAACTTTTACCATGGATATTTAAGAGTAAAGGTATGTTTAATGGTTTTCGAAATGGGTGTACCATAACCAATTTTTAAAAAATCATTATTTATCAATAATGTTTTGGATATTTATTCAGCCGATAATATTTTAAAAATGATAAAAACCAAATATTTATTTCGCATTGCCTTGGTTACCATTACGCAAACAAACGTGTGTGTGATTTACATTTTCTGAACTTTAATGAAACTTAAAGGATGAAACAGTTGATGGAAATCATTTTTGAAAAGTTTTTTCCAAATATTTGCAACAAAAGTCCTGTATGATAGTTTTTCTTATTCATATTCTTTGATGACTTAGAAGACATATTTACATAAAAATTTTGCTTTCAATATGGAAAGAAAATAATGTCCCAAAATTTTCTTTCTCATTTAGCTATGAAATGGCTTTATCTGGATATGTCTGTGCAAACACGCAGGATTATCTATTAACTGTCAATTCCGTACTCATGTGCATAGAAAACGCATTTGGGGTAAGGACAATAGGCTTTTAACTGTTGCATTGCCGAGACTAATACATTCATAAAAAATTAGACATACATTCACAAAATTTTTTTTGTACATTTAGTGGGATTGGAAAGTCATAATTTTTGACGATATCCTTCCCCAAGGTAAAACAATAAATTCTATGAAATTTTTTATCATCTGAAATAATTGGTAGCCCAAAAGGGACAGAATTAATGAACGACGAGGCGTTGTTTTTCAATATAACTTGATACCATATATTGCATTAGTCGTAAGAAAGAAGTTACAGTTTCAGTTTCATCAGAATGCTTTACCTCGTTCTGCATAGTGTCCCGATATTGCTATATCTGATTATTGCTTCTTTCTGTTCTTAAATTATCTTCGATATAAGTACCTTAAATCCATCAGCAAAATAAAAGTGAACCTCGATAATAAATTCTTGTCCAAAACTCAACAATTTTGGAAAGAAGGCATAATGATGACTCCTGAGAGAAAGAAAAAGTTAATAGAGCAAAAGGTTTTTTTTACAACAAAATAAATAATATAAATAGTAAATATTGTGTATTCATTTCCTATTAGAAAAGGAAAGAACCTTATGAAACACCCTAATATTTATAATTAGGCTTTGTACTGATTACAAATATTATATGACCATCCAATTTTATAGTTACATAAGGGTATAAATGTGATTAAAGAGATATTGGTGTTGTAGAGCGAATATAGTTAGGACTAGACCGTTAGACTGTCATAGTTTCAATAGACTATCAATCTATAACAATAAAATAAAAAAATTCTCTTTTGAGTAGTTTTTTCCAATATTCATTAAATATTTTTAAAGACTGTTCTATTTCTAGAACAATGACAATAAACTGTTCATGCATACAACTCTATTTTATGTAATACTGAGTTCCCTGTTACTTTGGAGTAAATTACATCAGCAACTGAACTGTGAAATCTTTTCGCTCACTTTAATCAGTGAACCCAACGTAAAACTATTTACTAATTACATACGAATACGAAATAGTTACTTTCCAAAAGGTTATCTCTGTTTCATTACGACATGGCTATATGTGTATGAACTTAACTAACACGCACGGGTGCCGTTCGTTTCCAGACTCTAACAAGAAGACTGGCATTCCACTACTTAATTTTAATGCTTATTTCCACCGACGATAATTACGACATCCATAATAAGATTTTAAATGCCCTCCTTAGAAATTTTCCAGCATTCGTCATCGCTATAAATTTACTCTGGTACACATGTTTTCAAATACCCCAATTTCCTGTCCAGTCCATACATTCTGTGCTGATCCAAGACCACGAAAGGATATCGGCCTATTCGTCCTCCCCACATGCTTTTAATAAGGTAGTAATTTATAAAGCATTAAATTTGCCCAATTTAAACCATTTCCCCTTAATAATATCTTCTAGATGCTATTCAAAGGCCATTAAGGAAGTCGTTACACTTCGCATAAAGATTCGTGCTCCAGCCCTGGACTTCTCTCTCAATGCATCTTCGGTTACCTCGGAGCTGTTCCTAAGTAATTAATTTAGGAATGGAGATAATTGATACACCAAAGGAAACGCAGCTAAGGTAATTGTGAGGTAATCGTATGTAGGGTTGCAAAATTTGGTCGCAGATGCGGTTGTGTTTGGTTGATTTAAATAGCTTATTGTCTATCGATTAATTATGGATAGCTCAAGTATTTATGATATCGAAAATTAAATCGCGATTACATATTCTATTTAAGTAGGCCAATTTGTTTTCACTTTGAATTAAAATCCTATAGTTTTAACTGTTTGTTGAGAATTATCAGCTGAAAGCAAATCGGTGTTTCAGCCGCAGGAAATGAACAATGCTGCCTTATTACATATAATGCCTTTTGTTCTATTATGCGCCAATGAATTTCCTTTACTCAAATCGTAGAAATTAATTGAATTTAATTAATTTGCTTATTGCATTCTGCTAAAACCATTAATCTTTCGACGACCACGTGAAGAGTTTTGCTATTTTCGGCGTCAGAATTGCAATCTCATTCAGGACAACTAACAACAAAATTATGGAACATATCATCTCTTCAGGCATTAAAAAAGCATCAATCAATTAAATTTATGAATTTCATGATGTATAGAAACTGGTTTATTTATTGTAGTTATGCATCATTCTTTGTGGGAGTAATGCGTCATTTATTAAGATATTGAGATGTGATTAATAAATTAAAGATTGATATTAATGAGGCAAGCTGATGAAATCATTCCCGGAAAGTTAATTTTGCATTTGCAATTTGCATTGTACCTATGCATCTGATAACTTTAAACGAACGATTCTTGTAATATATATTTTGTGCATCTCAGAAACGTCTTTAACGATTCTAATCAAAGTTCATCTATATAGATGCCTTTCAAGAAAAAAGACAATTGATTTTACACACGAAAAGCAGTTTTAATCACTGACTACTAGTGCCTTTTTCTATCTTTTATCATCCTGACGTCATATAACCCCGTAAGTTTATGTGGTACTTATAATGTTACATAGGATGATAACCAATTTGTACCACAAAATTTTGCAAAATGATGCTGTAAGGTATCATTTGAATAGATTAGACTCGCATCCAATAGCAATAAGGCGTTAATGTGTTATTTGATTCGAATAACATGTTAAACTAATTACATTCCTGATTTTCATTTTATTTAAATGACCAACTCCTATGTAAGTATGAGTAAAAAATGGGCATATGTAATTTTTAATATAGTTATATATATCTAAATATTCTTCGATAATATTCATTCAAATTTCTACTAACAAAAAATGGCAAGCAAAACGTGAGTTACCTGGTACTTTACATAAAGATAAAAACCGATAGTATACATTTATTGACATGATCAAAAAGATTTAAGTACAAGGGGATCAACAACGGAGGACATATCAAAAATATAATTTTATCAGTAAAGATTCAACGTTAATTTTACTTTGTAAAGAAAACTAGTAAGCACTATGAACACTTTTTGATATGAAAAGACATAACTAAAAGCAGTGTTTCCCAAAGTATGGTATGCGTACCCCCAGGGCTATAATAAAAGTTTGATGTCGGTTTAACCGAGGCGAAAGTCAACCCCCAGAAAATCCTGGGAAGGAGGGAAAAGAAACATAGGGAGAGTACTTGAACATCATTCTGATTACAAAATGCAACGTGTGTATCCAGTCTTAACAGAAAAAGTTCTGAAATGTATCCTGCCCTTTTCAATTTAATATTTAGGTGAAGTTTCATTTTCAGCATTTGTAGATATTAAGTCAGAAAAAAGGAGCAGAGTATTGGACGTGGAACCGCATCTGAGATTAAAATTATCAAACAGTTAACCAAATTATGACGATCTGTCATTTCAGCATAAACATTTTCATCTTTCTCATTGATCCCAATAAATGTTACTTGCAACATAACTTTTATATTTTATTATGATTAATTTTAACTCTCCTTTCTTATTATTCTGTGTATGGCACAAAAAGTAAAAATATAAAAATATTTTTGATTGCTATTAAAATTCATCTATAAATAAACGATAACATATTGTTATTGTTTAAATAGTGGATTGTCAATTGGCTTTTTAAACCACCTAACTCTAAGAGAAATGTGTTTTTGAAATGGCATCAATATAAATCGGTTTTTCTTAAATGATGTATTTCTGGTATTTCGAATAAGGAAATTGGATTTTTTAAGGACGAATTTCATTTTTAAATCAGAAACACATTTAAGATAAAATAAACTGGTGTGCTAGAGTGTTTTTAAAGACTATGATAGATAAAAATTATGGGAGTTTAATACAAGAGATGGGAAAATATTTCTTTTTTTCAATTAATAGAAGAGGTAATGGGCTCTAAGATTAAAGGTCAATGATAATTTTAATCCCAGAGAAACAGTTTCATCTTTACATGCAGATTGATGATAAGTATAAAACTGATGTAAAATAATTTTTTGGAAAACTAATCCTTTTTAGAATATTCACAGATAATTTTAATAAATGTGATAATTTTAATGACAACATTAATACTGGTATTAAGAAGATCGAAATTCCATTTTATTGCAGAAAAATAAGAAAGGAAGAACATAATATGTTTTCTTTCTTAGTATTAATCTTTGCAACTGTCTATTTTTATCACGGTTTTCAAAAATGTAAAAATATATTCTGAAACCGCCTTTTGTTACATTCTTTAATGCTTTACTCGCTGCTGACTGCACTTTCACGGAATTCGCGAATCATTGTATTTTTTAACAATTTCTTCAAACGTGAAAGCTGCTTTAAGAAGCAAGATCGGGATAATGTAGTTTTGAAAATTCTAAAATAGTTTGATACGTAATTTGCCTCTAGAAAGTAAGTATAAACTAATTTGCTGTAGAAATGAAACAAGAAAGTATGTGTAAACTTGCTAACTTTCGTGACAAAATACGTATGAGTTGTCAATCAATTTTTTTTTATGTTTCAGAGAATAAACCAGAATTATTCTTTAGATGTTTAAGAACTTTGAATGTTATTCAAAATGAAGACTTTGGTCCATCTACATAATGACAAAAGAAAACGAATTGTAAATAGAAAATAAAGAAAAATCCTTAACTTATCCTTATGTGGTTAAAAGCGTAAACAATATTCTTTAGAGACATGCATGAATGGAGTTTTCTTCATATAAACCACTTGAAGTAAAAAAAAACATCATTGCAATCTTTTTTCTGCAATAAAGTTTGAATTCTTGCATCAAATTTGGCAAGTTAGTTTGAGCCATATGAAACCAGTTCTAATTAGTCAGTAACATGATACACTTCGTTTTTTCAATGGAAAAATAATACACCTCCTTTACATTCGACCGGCATTTTAAATTTTGCAGATACTTTCAATTCTTAAGATACATTTGAATCTATTCCATCATCCTGTTGGTAAAATGACTCGATCATCATCGTGCGAGATATTATAATTTTTATTTTCCAAAATGAATCATTTTTCTCAATTCTTTCCAACGATTCATTATCTTTAAAAAATGAGTTCAATTTCCAAAAGAAACAAATTTTTATATACCCAAGATGAATGATATGTACAAAAACTTTTTTAAGCATAAGTAACGCATCTCGACGAAAAGTAAAGTCTTTTTTTCCAAAAAGTAATACTATTGGAATTCGACAAGAAAGTTTAGAAAGAAATTAATACAATTTCTTCATCCTTTTTTTGGATGAGACACAAAAAGGAGAAAGAATTGAAAAGAACTACGTAAATTTCACGAAGATCGAATTTGATTAGCATTGCAAATGAGCCACTCAGGCTAAAACTGCTCGAACTAGGAAGAAATAGAAAAAAAAAAAAGGAAATCGTTTCGGTTTTCGAATAAGACAATTAATAGTCTTCAATTCTTCCAGAAGAGAACATGTCTGATTTTTTTTAACTTTATCATTCGAGATTTTTTCAACCAAATCCTCTGATCCCTGTTTCGGACTTTCTGTTCCAAGAAAGTTTTTTAAAGTTTACTTATACTGTTCTTTTTTCAGTCTTGCTAGTTTCTTAACAGGAAAGCCCGTCCTAGTTTTTGGAAAGCGTGGAATAAATACACACAGTTTTATATTCTTTTTCGCAGTTTAGAAAGAAGTTGGTGTGCCTATCTGAACTAGTTTTAATTTTTTTTAATCAAAATTAAATTTAAAATAAATGTTTTTTGTAAAATGTATATTATCGTTTCAACACTTTCAGCAGATACTAGAGTCAGATGCTAGCAATTAGACAAATTTCAATATTTTTCCTGTAAACGGCTGATCCTTTTATTATCATGTGGGAAATTGATGTTGTTTTGGTTTGATGTTTGTGAAGCCTCTTACTTACAAAGGCAAGAAACGACTTTGTGCTTTTGTGGCATCCATTTTTTTACTTATAAAGTTATTAGAAAATAATACAGAAGGTTGTCACATTTGGTGATTTATCGCCAACTAAATTTGGAACTTGATTCCAAATTATTCATTCTCTGATTTCTTAACAATTGTTTTAAATAATTTCAAATCATTAACCAATTTTAATCGGTTTGAAGCAGAGACTAGCAGATTACGCACGCATCGATATTTAGAAAAACGATGGGTTCTATTAAAATCTGCCGCGCTTCAAAACTTTGTTTGCCAGCTAGCAAAATTGAAAATAAAAGTTCAAAGAATTATCATTATATAATATAATATGCGTAGAGAGACCGATATAGAAGTCTCGTGATTGTTTAAACTAGATAATGATATAAATTAAGATAAATAATGACATAAAAATAATATTGGATAATTTGAAATTTGCGGTCATAGTTTTTTTTTTGTTGTTGTTGTTGTTGTTAGATCCTGAACATGTTGGCATTTTTAAAAAATGGAAACGAAAATAGATGCTAAGATGGAAAGTTGGGAAACATTCTGTATTGTGAAATCTTTTCTACTATACATTGTATTTCAGGTAATATAATTAAACATTGAAAAGAAATAGCATAGCATATGGGACAATCAAATTCACAATAAGTTTCATTATACGCAAATAAGTATTCTAAATTTCAAATATAAAAATATCAACTGTAGAACTGCTACAAAAATAATAAGATTCATGATTAATCGATCGTATTTTGAGCACAATCACTTACTATGCTAGGAGCTGGTACTGACACATACTGCTTGCAACACTATTTTCTCTGTAAAATTTTCTCTAATTATGTGCATCACTTTTAATGTTTTTTAATGAAACATTTTAACGATATACATTTTAACGTTGCAGGCTGGTTGTAGGCTTATCGATTCGTAACTCATGTCTTTTTTCATGTTAGAACATGATATTGTTTAGGATTGAGATGTTTGGGGCCTAGGGCAGAAAAATGATTTGGCGTTTTTGCGACATTACTTCTTAGAAATGGCAAATGAAGGTTGTCAATAAAAAGTTAACTTTAATATCAGTAAAAAGTTACAACTTGGTACGAATGTGCGCCATGTACTTGATTCTCCTGTCTGGACAATAAAAAGGAGAGCCGTACGAAGTTATTGCCTGAAGATTCGCTGAGAAGAAAATAGGAATGAATTCGAAACAGCAAGGACAGATATTGAAAGTTAAATACATATATATATTTCAATGTTTAATTTTTCTAGCTGGCGAAGGAAGTTGATCGAATCGAAATCTTCGTCTTTCAGACAAAAAAGATAATCGCTATTCAGAAAATTTACAATTTCAAAAGAGTATAGTCACATGACTATTCCAAATCAGTTTAAATCGAATTTTCGTAAAAAAAGGTCATTGAGAAAAAGTTTTGGCAATCAACCGATTTTGAAATGAAAATAAAAAATGCTGTCATTTTCCTAAATATCGATGCATGCGTAATCTTGCAGTCATGTGGTTGTTTCAAACTTGATCTAAATTGGGTTTTTCTTATCAAAAAACTCTGACCTCGAGAAAATAATTTTAGTCCGTGATTGATTTTGAGATGGTCCAAAACTTTCGTTTTTCTAAATGTTGGTGATTGTAAAATATGATTCATTTGAGATTATGAAGTTTTATTGGCTGATTTATGGCACTTAACATTAAAATTTATGTCCTTACGAGATAACTTGAATTTTTCGGTAGCAGATTTCAATTTATTTTTTTTCTTTGGATAAGCATAATCGTTTTGTTAGTGATTATAATATGTCAATTCAAGTAAGTTCTGTTATTTTTTATAAAAATATTCTTTTACAAATTTAATTGATTTGTATAATAACATTAAGGCAGACATGTAGAATTTAAACTTAATCTCCTATGTACCATCATCCAACTTTCTTTATCAAAATATGTAAAAAATAGTGTCCCATGTTGACTAAAGTAGATGAGGCATTTACTCTCATGTCCTACGAATTTATTAACTTCCTTATTAGATAGCACATACTATTTGAAACATTTAATAATGATAAAAAAAATATGGGAGCCAAAAAAGCAGCTGATGTGCTGAAATATTCCCATGTGATTGTTAATTTGCTTATTATTTTTGTTTAATTGCAAATTTAAAAGCTGAAATTTAAATAAGTCCGCGACAGGATTTAGTCTATTGCGCAAGACTGATGAAAAAACGGATTGATACTACGTTTGTGAAGACAAATTTTTTAGCATTTCAATTAAAAATTAAAACAGATAACAAATAATTAAATATAGAATCAGCATTTTTTATTTCTGATATATTTTTATCTTCATCTTTTATTTTCTCTTAGGATTATATAAGCTTTCACATAATAAGGATTAAAATAAACACCAAAGAAATCTTTCGTAGAATAAAATTTAATCATTATACTTTTTCGGTGCATATATTTAACTTTTTTTCTTTTATTCTTTGAAGATCTTTTATAAAAATGTTTAGCATTTCTCACTATTCTATGAATATTCATTGGGAATTTAACGTAAATTTTATTATCAGTTAATAAAACGATTCATTTTTGTTATATTTCTTATTTTTTATGTATCATGATTTTTTTTCTCTTTTATCTGTTTTTGGTAATAAAAAGAAAAATTCAACCAATAAATGTGAAGATACAGTGAAATGAAAATACATTTTATGAAATAGTAGTTAAACAGAACTTCAATCAATGGGCATTTATTTGCATCGTGAAATTTCACATGAATATAAACGATTTATAAATAAATACCTAATTTGTTTACATTGTTTTTAGAAAAAAATTGCTTCCCAATGCAATTTACAGTAACATTATAATTATATCAAAACCGAGATATTAACTTACGATAGTTATATAGTAAAAATATTTTTAACACTTATATACTTAAAAATATGAATGATTGTATATATTTCCGTCCGATCTAAAAATGATAAATATTACTCAATTTTTGATAAATATATTAATTTATAAAAATGATGTTTTCAAGCTGTGACTTCTGAAATATTATCTCCAAGAAATGCCTTGATTAATAATTAATTTTTTATTGGTTATACCTTGATTAAACATCGTAGTAGTGGTAATTTTTATAGTATTAAAGAAAAAAAAATAACTTCATAGTTCCTCTAAGTTGTGGAATTTTATTTTTGCTTATATTTATTAAAAACTGCCTCTTTTGTTCATGTTTATTAAATTGTTTTCTTCAGAGATTAACTCTGAAGCAATATTTTCACTCATGCTCTATTTTTTAGTATATAAACTTTTAAATCTATTTATACTGAGAGTAATTCAAAGTAGAATGATTCTATTAAATTTAAGTTTATTCATCTTGGATTTACCAAATAATTCGATGAATTCCTTCCCTATATCAGCAGTCAAGCTAACCGTCAAAAGTAGCTCGTATATGGACAATAACAGCACACACATATACACTTCATCAGTCATTCATAATTTAAAATGCAAAAAAATGCTTCTGTAAAAAAGGATTTCGCTTTTGACATAATTATTTAAATAAGCAAATCTGAAACAGCGCAACTTTTCGAAAACTTATTGTTCTCATGTGAGAACATGGTGTTATTTTAGTTTGAGGTTTTTGAACATTAAAATGCGTGAACAACAAATTGGCGATTTATCGCTTTTAAGGCATCAATATTTTTGCATTTAGGATTTATTAAGAAATAAATGAAAAAAATTATCACATTTGGATATTTATCTTCTATTCAGCAACTACAACTTAATTTCCAAATTATTCATTCTCTGAACTCTTACGAATTATCTGAAGTAATTTAAGACATTAACCAGTTTAAATCGTTTTGAAATAATCATGTGGCTATCGAATTACGCAGGCTTAGATATTCAGAAAAATGATCTCTATGAAATTTTTCTATCTCAAAATCGGTAGAGCTACAAAACAGCTTAACCAAAACAAAGTTTAAAAAATTTATCATTATATATATAGGGATAGAGACCGATAGGAGAGCCTTGTGATTGTTTCAAACCGGTTGAAACTGGTTAATGACAAATTAATTAAGGCAAATTGTGACTTAAAATTAATGTTCTCATATGATAGCTTGAAATTTAGGATAGCAGATTTCATTTTCAACTTTTTAAAAATTTGTATTAATAATAAATGCAATTAATAATATGGTTAAAATGAATGAAAATAATGTTTTAAATGTATATAATCTTTTGCTTACTGCTTATTACTATTATTATTGTCTTTAGAAAACGGTAATAATTGAATACATTCCATATTTGAATTCATAATTGATACTAGATCATCTGGTGTAAATAATATATCGAAATTTTTTTAAATTAAATCTCGACATAATAGAACTTTTTAAAAAGTAATTGCGACATAAAATAAGTGAATAATAATGAGATTCCGATGTCACAATTCTTTCGGATAAAAAAAGTACACTAAAGAAATATATACAATTTCGATAAGAAAATGTAATAAGAGCTTTTGTTCTCATTAAAATATATTCATAAATAAAAGGTAAGCTAAAATACATAAATCTTGGTATAGGGTAAAGTAAATGACTATAGAGAGAAGATAATGTAATAAAGTATTTCAAAAGTGTAATAGGATTCGCAAGAATTTTATTAGAATTTCTGAAGTATCATCGCAATAGTGTTTTTGCAAATATTTCGACGTATTTTAATTTTAATTGTATTTTATTTTTATAAAAGTAAACATAGAGAAAATGTATTACTTAGAAAGTTATCTATATAAGATTTGTTCAAAAGATAAATACAAATTCTTGGAATGAAATTCCATTTAAAGTGTAAAAACATATTTGATGATAATAGAAAATAATGAACTATAGAGATGCTGCAAGATGTATGTCATTGAATATGAATTATTATAAGATTACGAGTTTGATACTATTAAAAATGATTTGCATTTTTTTTTCTTTACAACAGAGTCACCTTTGTCGATTAGCTGTTTCGCCTCAGACATTCGTTGTAAATTATTGCAATTATACTCGCAACAAATTATTTGCTATCAAATAACTTATGCATAAATAGAGTTGATATATTTAAAAAAAAACGATTTTAACAATGCATTACTCTGCTTGTAATCTATTTGTAATTTCCTTAAATAATGAAATTACATAATGTCACGTTAGAATAAAAAGTATAACTGTTGTCAAACGTTGTTATTCTATCGACAACTGTTCCTTCCAGATCCAATTATGTTTTGTTCACTCTTTTATTGCTATTTTTTATTTTTTTTACTCTGCAGCACGCTGGGATTCAAAATGATGTATATTTAAGATATCTCGACATATTTTCGATACATTCGTTCTTGTTGGAATCAGTCAAAATCATTTATTTGATTTTCTGCACAAAACGATTACAAAATTTTTTAAAGAAAACACATTCGAAGTGAAATATTTAATTGCTCCACAATATTTCGATGAAATATCCAGTAGGTTGGGCGATCGTTCAAACCAATATAAACCACTCAAATCCAGATAAAAGATTGTAAACTCCAATGGATAGAAAAGATATATCCCAGATGTTTTTTATAAGGAAGTAATGTTTCACAAACGTCAAACATTAAAAGATCGGTTGAATCGATAACATTAAATGTTTTTTTTAACCAAATACTTTTTTTTTACTTTAAACATGGTGGGTCAGTACCACAGTATTCGAGTAGTATAATATTTCGAGAGTAATACTAGCTATGACCACATTCATCATTGTCACTATAATATTGGCTCAGAATAAAAACAGAAGTAATACAATTTAATCATTTAATACAATTCTATTTTGTTTTAATACAATTTTATTAAAACAGAAGTAATCAATTTTATCCAGGCAAAGGTAATTGTACCGGTAATATACGTACGTCTTCTAATGTTCGTAAACAAGCAAACCTGAACAATGGTATTTTTCACTCGGTGCTAAATACTGCCAGAATAAAATGCCAAATTATATTTACTGGTAATAAAAATAAAATAAAACACCATTTAGAGCTTCTATTTGCAAGTTTAAGTCATTGCTGGTAGCATGCTGCCAAAGCCGTTTAAACCAGAATATTGGCTTGTCATTTTTCATCACTTCCAGCTTGAAAAGGTCATTACCTGAAAGTGACTGTCTTTGTTCTCATGAGACTACACTCCATCGAAAAGTTCCCCTACTCTGTCAAATCGCTGGGAAAAGAAGACCGACGAAATTTACATGTTATTTCTTGGGGGTTATTTATGTTTAAAACGTAGTGATTTAAAATTCAAAACTGTCTGTAAGTATGCAGCTATTTCTGAAAATGATGAATCCTGCGGAAGTTTATATTCAATTTTAACCGTTTGATATTTTTATTCTCTATTATTTGAACTTATAGTTAAATTTATACATTAAATACCAATTTTTTGCAATTAATTTGTGCGTGTGTGTGTGTGTATTTTGTCTATGAAGAATGTTAATTTTTTTAAAATAATTATTATGGTTTCTGTGTCTATTTATTATTTTTTTACCATATATGGACTTAAATGTTGAAATGCGAAGGTAGAAATAGAAGGCTAAAATAATTTTTAATACTCTATCAAAGAGACATAGGGGAAAATTTTTGATAATACCAGTATGGCAAAAATATTCAAGGACATTTTTGTTCACAGTTTTAATAACAAATATATCCTTGAATTTTGCAGATAACTTCTTGAGACTTTCAATGTATTATTCACGATATAATGTAATTTTTTATTGAACTGTTGTAGAAACTTTTGACTGATATCCTTCATTTTTTTAGTTATCTCCCTTATTTCGCCGTTAAAAAGTTGTACACTACTTCATCAAATTAAGAAAAGTCTACTACAGGTACACTGCATCCCTGGCTACACGAGACAACATTTTGTATTTAATAGTGAGAATAAATTCATACTTATTTTGGATTTCACTGTCGTATTCCTAGTCAATGAAGCATAGACAATTTATTATAGGTACAAATTTCATCCCTGGATAGGCAAGACAATGTTTTGAATTTAAAAGGCTTATATAATACACTGAGGGAAAAAATCCCAACACCAAGAAAAAATTATTGTACAGTAATGAAATTTTAGGAATACATTTGTCTAGGTAACATATTTAATTGATTAAAGTTTCAAGATCACAGGTAGAGCCATTGGCGAGAAGAGCCATTTTAAATGTGAAATGTTGGTACATTAGTAACCGGTGTAACCGCCAGAATTTTGAATGCAAGCATGCAAACGTGCATACATTGTGTCGTACAGGTGTCGGATATCAGTTTGTGGGATGGAGTTCTATGCCTGTTGCACTTGGGCGGTCAATGTAGGAACGATTAATGCTGGTTTTGGATGACGCTGGAGTTGTTGCCCAATGATGTCCCATACGTGCTCGATTGGAGAAAGATCTGGTGATCTAGCAGGCCAAGGCAACATGTCGACACTCTGTAGAGCATGTTGGGTTACAACAGCGGTATGAGGGCGAGCGTTATCTTGTTGGAAAACACCCCCTTGAATGCTGTTTATTAATGGCAGCAGAACAGGTTGTATCACTTGGTTGACGTACAAATTTGCAGTCAGGGTGCGTAGGATAACCATGAGAGTGCTCCTGCTGTCATACGAAATTGCTCTTCAAACCATAACTCCAGGAGTAGGCCCTGTGTGTCTAGGCCCCAGACAGGTCACACGCAGGCGTTCACCTGACCTCCTTCTAACCAACAAACGGCTATCACTGCGACCAAGGCAGAACCACCTTTCATCAGAAAAGACAACAGATCTCCACTCCGTCCTCCAATGAGATCTAGCTTGACACCACTCACGTCGCAAACAGCAGTGGTTTGGAGTCAGTGGAATGCACTGTACAGGGCGTCTGGCTCGGAGCTGTCCTTGAAGTAACCGATTTGTAACAGATCGTTGTGTCACTGTGGGCCAACCGTAGCTCGAATTTCAGCTGCAGACGCAGTACGATTAGCCACAGCCATACGCCGAATACGACGGTCTTCCCTCTCAGTAGTGCCACGTGGCCGCTCGGAACCTGGTCTTCTTGAGGCAGTACCTTCCCTTGACCACTGCCGCCAATACTCATGCACAGTGGATATATTCCTGCTAATTCTTTCAGCAATATCGCTTAAAGAAAACCCACCTTCTCGTAGCCCTACAACACGACCTCGTTCAAACTCAGTGAGCTGTTGATAATGGATTCTTCTTCTTCTCAGAGGCATCCTTGACTAACATTAACCCACTACGTCAAATCTCAACTGTAAATAACGATCGCGAACCTTACAGCGCTTATTTAAAGCAAAACTCATTTGCATGTTCATAGTGTCGCTACTAGCACCACACTTACGCACGTAGCTCAAAATTTGAATCGACGTCATCTTTCAGATTTATAAACATGCCTACCAAATTTCGTTTATCTAGCACAGCTCCTTCCTAGTGTTGGGATTTTTTTTCCATCAGTGTATAAGCATGATGTGAATGGTGATGAATTTGATGTCTCAAATATATTGTTATTAAATACACATATACGAGGGGTGACCTGAAAAAAAATTGACAAAGCAAAGGAAAAAAGGCTTTATTAATAATATACCTTGTGGTCAAACGGTAATTAAGAGATTTATATGGCGGCAACTTTTCTACATAATTATTAAATTTGTTGATGCATTTATCATACCACTGGACCAATTTGTTTAACCCGTTTTAGTAATAATCAGGTCCTAGCTATGGAGCCATTTTTCGGCACCTTTTTGAACATCATCGTCTGATATGAGCCTTGTTTTGGGTAAGTGTTTCTTCAATGCCGGGTAAAGAAAATACTCGCTGGGAGCCAAATAGGTTCTGCATAAGGGTGGTTTCAAACTCCCCACCTAAACTTTTCCATATTCCGGTTTCCAGGTTTTTGTTCTACGTCCACTTCAAAATAATGACACCAATTTTCCATCTGTTATCAACTCATTTATTAGCTCCCCATACACTTCAATAATTTGTCTTAGAATGTCCGATGAGGAAACATTCCTGGCCCACAGAAACTATATGTCGGCTCGTACTTCTGTACGAGATCACTTATCTAGACTGTAATCATTATCGCAGCTGTTCCAGGTCTCATTACTAACACTATTTGCTCGAACGACCAGTATAAGAAAACTAGGCCATCACTCTGGGTGACAAAATTTGCATCCACAATTTCTACTTTTCAAATACTGTTCGCATGTGAAAAATTGTTTTGGATCACCACTTATATTTAAAGGCGGTAAATATAATATTGATTAAATATATTTACAATGAATGGTTACTTTAAAATTTCGTCGAATATTGAATAATAAATCATTAATAAGCACATTTTTACACTAAGTGTGAATAATTTTTCTTTCATGATGACAGGGGAAACATTTAATTTGATATCATGAGATTATATTATCCGAAATTTTTCACAAAATCAAGAATAAATAAGTAGCTAATTTCCGATCACAAATCTATCATTTTTGTTTTTAGTAATTTAGAGATTTTTTCGTATGAAAATAAATCATAAAGAGCTAAATATTGTTTTATTTTTCTAAACTACTTTTTATAGAAAAAGAGAGAGAGAAATAATAACCCTTACTTTGTAGAATCGCTTGATGTAACGATAAAATCGCTAGAAAAGTTTTTATCCATGATAGAAAAAAAAATGAGGAGCAAAAAAAAATTCAATAGAAAAAAAAGCATTTTTTAGGCATCGATTGTCTATACATCAATAAATCAAAAAAGAGTTGAGACTATAGCTCGCTAGTTGTCATTATTTTCGAAGGATTATCTGAAGGAGGGAAAAAATGTAGTTGTTGATACGGAAAAAATAAGAAAGACGGTAGAGATTTCTTTTTCTTGAAAGAATACAAGAAAGAAAAAAAAAATTCAAGAATCTTTCTCTATAGAGTCTTAAAAAGAAATAACTCTACCCCCCGGAAGTGATGGGTAATATTTTGTCACTATACGTCACAGGAGTTATTTGAAAATTTTCGGCCCGTGTCGACTTAATATGATCCAAAGTAAAAAAGGGACCATGCAAAAATTTAGACCTGAGAAGAGAGCTTAAGCCCGGGAGAATGAAGTGCTTGTGTACCTGCTGAATATATTATACTTTGCAATGAAATGCTCTAACTTGAAACTTATATCTCATTTTAGTTAATGTTTGGAATTTCTAAATTTACATAACATTTTTATAGTAGTACAATTTTTATACAATAACATCTTGCAATAAAATTCTTCCTAAGGAAACTACTCGAAAGCTAATTTAATTCAAACAACTACTTAAAATCGTTGGTATAGAATTTATCAAATTTTCATATATAATATCCCCAGGAAAACTAAAATAATGTAAGATTTAATATTCCAAGTCAAAAACAAGCCATTTTAAAACACACTCGTGTAAATTTGGTAATGGAATAATAGTTTATATTCGAAAGTTTCAGGTAAGAAACGGAAATAAAACGAGATGAATAGAAACAATCTCACCTTCCATAACTATTCTCAAATAATTATACCTGTTATTTTGTGTCTTTTGATGCAAATTGAAAATAAAATGTGCGTTTTTTACCAATCCTTAAATTATTAAACTTTAGTTTTTGAACCTACTACTATATCAGGTCTTCAATAGTAACAGGTGCATTGGATACATACAAATCTTTTGTTTGTCCTTAACAACTAGAATCAAAGTAGTTTGTATATATTTAATGCTATCATTTGGTTTGAGAGGAAGCCAATGTTCTTTTCTCCTTTATACGTACAATAATCTTTTATAAATCCCTTCTCTTATATTTAAATCTTTTAATGGTAATTCATCTTTTTGTTGAACTTGCAAAAAATTTATTCACTACACACATATATATACATATATAATATAATATGTATGAGTATAATATGAAAGTTGTCAAATACCAGAATAAATATCATGTCTGTAGATTTGTACAAATAGAGATATGTATAGCTGTATGAATTTCTTGAACAGCTATTCAAATATATTTTCCAAAATCTCAGGTGTTCCTACAATATACTTGGCTGCCAAATTAAATTACAAATAATCTATTTAGATTAATTTTATTATTTAATGAATAGCAAAAGTTGCCTGGCATGACTAAGTTCATTGCTCTGTCCCTTGAATTCTCGATTAAAAATCTTGGTTGCAACCATACTATAAAGAAATGAAAATTCAATGAAATACAAATCTTCCAGTCCAGCCTCAAAACGCCATCGTTGTTGGGCTCTTTATAGACTCTAACATTACATAATTCTTTGTTTTGCTTCATAGCACCAAAGTATTATTTCAGACCAATTAACCACTTATTGATTAGGTTAGGAGAAAAAAGGTAAATATGTGAGTTTTTTATGTCATGTTTGCAATTAATCTGCAATTTACAATTTTGAAATTTTTGAACTTGAAAAATTATTAATACTTTGGTGTGTTTCAATGGATTCGGTGTAGAGAAGATTGAGGTCAAGTTTCCTATAACTAGCCCCCAATAGACTCAGATGTAGCAACGGCAGTTTTTTTTTCATAAAAATTCATAAAAGATAAATTAATTAATTTCAATTTTGCATAATTAATTTTAATGCGATTATTTTGTTTTTCTTGTATATTATAGAAGAAAATGTTGAGAAAATTATCATTAAAGAGACAGCTTATAGAAAATGGGAGCTAAAACAATATTTTGTAAATATTTCCATCTTGACTTGTAGGCTCTCCATAAGAAAGAGGTTCTTGTAATTCTAATTGAAATAAAATTAAGAATTTTTATTTTTATGTTTTTCTTTTGAGTATTTTTGAATAAAAAGAGTTGCCATGATTTTCTTTCATTTTCATTAATTTTAAATATTTTTCAGAATTATTTTTTAAATAGAAATGTCTTTCACTATTAAAATAAATTTCCTCTCATGAAAGGTTTCACATGTGCGTTCTTGCTAATGTCAATGATATTGTAAAAAAAATCATTAATTTCCTTATTTCAAAATAAAATTTTAACTGGGATTTCAATAATATCATACTTCCAAGCCGAAATTCCATCACTAAAATTATATAGTGAAAAGGCATCTGCTGATTCATTCAAAGCAGACAAAAACAGTCTAAAGCATATTTTGCTTAATGTTTGGGATTAAATTTTTGAATATCTTTTAGTTTTAATTCTTAACTTTCGGTTAATATTTTATGAACGCTTTATGAGAGAATTCAGCAAACTAAATATAACACCATGTATCCAGTATCTAATGTAAAATAAAAGTTTATACCATATATTTGTTACAAGACTTTCTCTTAGTAACAGCATTGATTATTTATAAACTAACTAGCCGCCTTTGGCGACCAGCTGGTTCGCCATGAGTAATGCGTTCTAAAACTTTCAATTAAATCACATAGTCATTAGCCAAAATTTAAGAAATAGTTAAGGTTAAAAGATTCAGTTATTAGTAGTTAAAGAGTCGGTAACTTTATTCGGAAAAACTTTTGAGTTTAATGCTCTAATAATTTACCGATTATGCTTCGAAAATATTAAAAATGTTTTTTCGGTGATATTGCCAAAATGTTAAATATGTTTTTTAAAGAAAGCGAAAAAGGGAAAAAATTATTGAATTAATGATACAGATATTGCAAACGATTATAGAAATATGCCATTAAGTCGGGATTTCAATGCATATCCTGTCTAAATTAAATCCTGTTTACTGTAAATAAACATACTTTATGGAATTAATGATATAGATATTGCAAAATATCATAGAATCATTTGCTTTGTATTTATTTTTTTAGAAAATATCACATTTTATATTTATTTTATAATATCCAGTCACGTGCTAAAAGTTGCATTTCTTTTGATTTATTTTGCGATCATAGTTTTTTTTTATTCGAACTTCCGGCATTCTTTTATTTTATCTAGTCACGTACTAAAAACATGATTAAAGTATTTCTTTAAAAATTTGTTAAAAATAGAAACTTACGTTATAAACTAAAACAACTGATACCATTAGAAAGCTAATTTTTTTATCATTAAATTGATGTTAAAATCGTGTTTGTGCAATAATATTTTCGGAAGTTATAGCGGAAAAACGTCGAAATTTCGCCTAAATTTTAATTAATTCAAATTCTAATTACAAATTCAAAAAAAGGGCTCCTAGGTGCACATTCACGACCTCCAAGGTATACTTGTACCAAATTTGGTAGCTGTAGGTCGAACAGTCTGGCCTATAGAGCGCCCACACACACACACATTGAGCTTTATTATAAGTATAGATAACGATTGTTACTGCAACGGTTTGTCAATAAAAGTTCAAATAATTTTTACTTATCAATTTTATAAAATCAAAATGTATGGTGAATTTTTGTAGGACCCTTGTATTCAGCAACTGTCTAAATTTATACAGTTATAATAATTATTCTTCCATTATTTTTAAAAAAATAAAGGATATCCGAAAATAAAGATCTATGCAACTAACATTTTCTGGTATATCACAACCTGCATGAACAAAGATGAATAGCTAAAAAAGAATATCCTCCGTTCGATTTCTTATCGGACAAAAACAATGCTGATAAAAGACAATGGAGAAAAATGCGACAGGACAAAGACTTCGTCCTTAAAAAACATCACACTACTTTTTTCCTCACCATCATTTCATCGATAGCAAGAAGAGAGAAAAGAATTCTTCCTCCCGGCAACGTATTTTTCCGACCAGAACTAGCAATAAAGGGTCGTCGAAATAGAAGTGGACCCTGGGCGGCCGAAATAAGGACATAAACAGGAAAGGCCGCCTGTTCTAAAAACCGTCTAATCCTGCTCAGTATTCCATTCTCGGGCGAATTTCGAACGTGACCTTTTGGTCATCGGAACGCCATTTCGAATCTTTTTCTCTATTTCTTTTTCCTCTTTATTTTAGTCTTATTTTTTCATCCTTCATACTTTTCAGAGGTTTATGCAATTCCTTTATTGGATTTTTTTTTATCAACAGAAACGCTGAATAGACAAATGTTTTCATGCTCAGAAGTATAATGTGGTTCCGGTTTTTTTTTTTTTTTTTTTTTTTTTTTTTGCTATTACATTAGTAGAAGTATACTAAAATTGAATGGAAAATCCAAAATCATATTCCTTATTCCACTTAGAGTAAGATATGCTTTTCTTCATTATAATCACATATTATGAAAAATTCTGCATGTGTTGTCGTGTAGTTCTGAAGAGTCAACTGTTGATCAACCTCAGCGGATAGATCTCGACGTTTTCTTAAACGGTAGAAAGTAATACGTAAGAGCAGTTTTCAGAGAAAGAGTAGCATTTTATTTATAACAAAATTAATTTTATTGGTCTTCATGTTTTTACCACCTTTTTTGTCATCGAATATGGTATGAAAAAATAAAACGCAATTAAATTTGATAACCTTTGATTCACGTCCCATTTCCTTACTTATGAAAAAAATGTTTGGTATTATGCGATTCTTATCTCACATTCATTATATAGAGGGTTCGATGCCAATGCTGAGCAAAAATCGAAAGTTCTTACATTTGTAACAATTGTGGTTTATGTCTTCTATTTTGATTAAACAAGATGTCAAGGTTTAATACCTGTTTATTACCTTTTTTAGTGTAATTAGAGGTATGTAATCACATGTTTGCATGAGCGGTGGTAATTTAGTGGGTAAGATTTCGTTTCGAAACCGCAGGATTTCATTTTCGTGATCTGATTACATCGAACAACCGGTCGTGTTAGGCAGATCTATTGCACGTTAAATCTGTCGAGAGTAAATGTCCTCTTGCTGGTGTGTTGCGGAATTTAGAAAAAAAAAACATCCTAATTCATGAGTCAGCCTTGTCATGTCCATTTGTACTCGTTCAAAATTATGAGGTCCATCCGGAAAAGCTCTTCCTTCCCTTAAGAGAAATTTAATGTTTACTAAACTAATCCACGCACGTGATTTCATAGTTCTAAAAAATGGCTGGGGATTCAGTGCAATAAATTACAATAAAAAATACCAGACAGAGAAAAGTGAATTAGAGTATAATGATTCGTTGTCGCTTTACGAAAAACATTTCCTGTATTACAAGTACATGGCAAGTACTGGCATATAGGTAGAATGTCTTCCCCTTGTCCTGGGTTCGAGTCCTGACTCTGACATGGTTGTTCTTCTGTGTTCCCTCTGTGAGATGTATGAATCTTCCCTCCAGTAAAAAGGAGTTGTGCAAGCGAATGTGAAGTATGAAAGTAGTCAAGTCATACTCTTGGCCAAAGTTAGCGCTTCTGGAAAAACAAGAGAAGTCCATTTCGGCTTAAATCACTGGCAGCTTTCTGTCAGCGGGCTTGTAAAGTGCCATAAGTACCAATAACTACATTATTATATTACCTTTTAATTTTAGGAAAAGTGAATTACCGTTCCAAATGTGAACAAAATTCAGATAGAAATAAATAATTTGAAACGAGTCAAATATGGTCCTTTAAGGAATGTATCGGATATAAATTGATTAAATGGTAATTATTTCCTAGACAAAGGGACAAGAGTTTTTTTTTGTCCTGTGTTCTTAGTCCTAAATCAATGTAAATTAGCAGAAAAAAAGTAATTTTATAGATTAAAGTATAATATGGAAGAAAAATGTTTTGGAATGTTTTAAAAGATTCACGCTAATATGAAAAAATATAAAGCATAAAATCTTAGTAAGGAAGTAAATTAATATGCCTCCTTCAAAACAGTTAATTATCATACTATTTTATAGATTTATGGATTTTTATGGATTCTAATTTTCTATATTTTTTTTCATGTTCTTTTTTTCTGCAGGAATTGCTGTTTTTTTAAAAAATTCTAGCCTCTTATATTTTCAAAGAAATTGGAAGAAATAATTTCCATAAATATTACAAAAAAAGACATAGCAGAATCTGAATTGATGAAATTTTTTGTTTATTTCAGTTTGTTTAACATTGATTGAAATGTTCAAACGATATTTTATTTGATAAAAAGAATTTTTTACTTAAATTTTAATTGGTAAATTTGTTGTTCATTAATGGTTGCAATATAGTCAAAAAAATTGTAATAAGATATATTTTTTTCGAAATTCGAAAATAAGACTTTTTGCTAGGATTTTTCTTTATCATCTTTCTAAGAAATTTACCCAAGCTCATTCACTAAGAGAAAATATCGTCTTTCTTCATTATTTTTAGACTGATTTTTTATCCAAGATGTTTGAACTAATGATATGCATTAACACGATCAAAAATATAAAAAAAAATTGAAATTTAAAATTATAATTTTTTAAAAATTTCTCTTGCTATTTTAGAGGGTGATTAATAAGTTTTATATCCAGTATAAGAATTATGACATAGCCAAAAAAAATCAATGAACTTATAAATAAAGCCAATAATCATGTATTATGATAATGATATAATAATGAATTTTATTAGTTTTACTTCTAATATAATAAACTTTGAAATTGCAATAACTTCGCTATATTTCCAAATGAACTTTATTGTTATAGTAGATGGTAAACGTCGCATAGGTATATAATTTCCAATGTGTAATTCAAAGAAATGGACATTTTGAATGAAAAAATATAAAAAATATTTTAATAAAGAGAAAGAAAATTATTAAATGACATTGATTTCGCTTCTATTTATAGATGTATCAGAAACAAAATGGAAGCTAATTAACTGCTGCTAACAGCCCTGCTATTTAACTAACTGCTATCTTTTTTCTTATTCGAAATGAATAATTGAATTTGCTTGAAGGCAGGAGAAATATAGCTAAAGTGAACAATTTAACTAAAATCTGTCTGAATTAAAAAGAAAATTATAATTTAAATAGAATTATAATTTGCTAAGGAGAACATGAAAATCCCAACCGTTTTAGAGTTTCAGATTTTAGTTGATAATTTTAATGCATTAATTGTTAAATTCCTGAAATTTTTAACGATTAACGCGCAAAAGCTCATGCTATATGAAACATCGATTGGCAAATGATTTTATCAAACTTGGTTTGCAGTATTTTTATATAATAATGACTTTGTATCATACAATCTTCATTTATCCAATTTTATTGCGCTGTATGGACATATATTTGTTCATGGACCTTAAATATATGTCCATACAGCAAAATAAGATCAGATTTATGGTTAGGGCCATATTTATTGTTATGGTCAACTATATGTCCATATCCATCGAATGAACATATATTAGTTTTATTTCCTTAGTAATTTGATGAAATCTTAGAACAATTATTCTTTGTATATGCTATAAAAGGATTTATTATACTATTCTTTGTATTAATATAATGCAATGATTATTTTCGAGTTCTTTAAAGTAATGCAATTTTCTTTCATTTCATGAAATGGAAAAGTGGCTGCAAATAACATAGAATGAATGTTTAAATATTTATTACAACGCCAAAAGTTATTTCCTATCTATAGAATGAAGAATTTTTTTTAAATTCGGGTAAAATAATAAACGATTGAATTGATAAGTTTCCAGTTGTAAGGCTCAATCATTCATTCGAAATCAGCCTGTCCACTTAGAAAATACCTTTCCCAACAAAGCAAGAAAACTTTCAATCGGATATGTGTTGAATGGACGCTTAATTTGTTTCCTAAATAATTAAAAATTATTTTAAAAATCGAATTGTATGCGATAAAATATTACATTATTCATTTTTCTATTACTATGCAAAGATTATTTTTTTTTATTTTTTAACATAGCAGCATTTTACTTTCCTTCGTGAATTACAAAAAAAAAAATGCAAAAGCATAGAACTAATGTTTAAGTATTTATTACTATCCCACAAATTATTTCCTATCTATGGAATCAAGGAAAAAAGTATTTTGTTCTTTGTAAAAGATTAAATGATAAAATTTTAAATTTCCAATTGTAGTGAATCAAACGCTGGGCTCAGTCATCCATTTGAAATCAGCCTGTCCACTTAGAAAATGGCCTTTTCCAGTAAAGCAAGTAAACTTTCTATCAGATTGCTGGAAAAATACTCAATCCAAGCCAAACCTTAAGAAACAGAAGCAGCCAGTGATACTCTTTTAGAGCTAAAGAGAGCTTGAACAAATACGAAAGCAGAGAGAACAATCTCTCCCTCTGAAAATTCTTTAATCCAGATTTCCTATTCGAATCACATAGTTTCCGTGACTCCTATTCTCGCCTGAAGTGGTCTTTCTGTGCCTTACAATCGTCAGGGAAAAAGCGGAGAAGGGCATTTTTTATTCACTTCTTTTTTTCTCTTTATTCTTTGGTCTCTTTATTCTTTTTTTCATTTTGGCTAGGCAGAGCATGGGATTTCTGGCTTTCATCTTTTTCTCTTCACTAACCCAATGGACTCGCGACAGACAGACAGAACAGGGAAAAGTTCGTGGGCGGGAGGCTCTAGTTTCGGGGAAGAAGCCAAAAACATTTTTTTCTTCCTGTTTTTATCCTGTTTTCGTTTCCTCCTTGAGATCGTGGGAAGGATGAACCGGAGAGGAGGATGAGGAGGTTAAAGCAAGACGGTAGAGGAGTATTTTTCAGGAGTACCTGCTCCTCTCGGCACACACGTGCCACTACAAGACCGCAGGTTTGTTTCAGAAATCATTAGATCTCCACCAACCCTCACCCTTTCCCCTTTTCTGTGGTTTTTCCCGGAAAAAAGGGAGGGTGGAGTATATCACGGAAGGGGAGGCAGGGGAGGTTTGAAATATTGGATGAGAAGTTTAGGTTCGCTTACCTGATCGTTGAAATAACGAGCGCTTCTTCTATCCTTTCCCTCCCTTTCTACCTGCAAAACGATCGGTTTGGGGAGGGAGAGGGATGATCGGAATAATTGTTTTCTTCTTTTTAGGTGTGTAACGAGAACAAGGATTTATTTTTATTTGGTGCTGGGATATAATAGGAATCGTATTTCTGTACTAGAAAATTGAAAGAAAAAAAAGAAAAGAAAAAAAAAACTTCGCAGTAATTTACTTTCGCTTATTACTATTATCCTATAGTGCTTACCATAGAACACTGCAGTTTAATATATTCCGATTTAGTGTTTGTTAATTCAAATAATTGATTACTTTTTTTATAAAAAATATTGAATGCATTAGGACAATTAATTCTGTTTGCAGATTTTTGAAAAATTACAAATGTCTAATTTATATAAGTAATTACTTGTTTTTATCAGGACTTCTTACATAATTTCTAAAGGCAGTTCGAGATGACTTATCCTATAAAATGTGATTTTTCACGTACTTATCCAGAAAATGACTTTTAGGAATGTCTTTTAATATATAAGTTAATGTAGGCTATACAGTATAAAATATGATTCAAATAAATGTCATTTTTACAGTTGCACGAACTAAATATCTACAATGTTTACTAAAAAATATTTTGAAAAGTAGAGAAAAAAATTTTTAGAATGGATTGCTGCATAAATTCTATTATAAATTACTCATTTTATATAAATTCTAGAAATTAGTGACACATTTTAAAGCACATTAAAAACAAATACGATGCAAAGCACTGATTTTAATTCAAACCAAGTTATAAAAAATGAATATAACTTTAACAATAAAAAACTTAAGTTCAAACAATAAAAAGTCTTAGGAAAGGTTGTATAACAATATAAATTAATAGATGTACATTAAAGTTCGTTTCAAATGCTTGTATTCACTATATTTTGAAATTGGATATTTGATGTCCCCAGTCTGAATTAATAAGTACGTCCTAAATTTAAAACAGTCTAAGAATCTCATATTTGAGAGAGACATTAATTTTGAAAAATCTGCTCATTAAATTTTAAAGTTTACGAAACCACAGCAAAACTTTGGAAATGGACTTTCCTTTGAGAAGAAATTTTGAAGGCATTTAAAATTTTAAATTGGGATAACCTATTTTATTTCATACGAGCGACTTTTATTTCTTTTATATCATAATTTTTGTAATATTCCATTTCCTCCACCGAGTATTAACAATTGGGAACATTAAAACAAAAACTGCAAGAGCTAACTTCAAAACCATCCAGAAAATACATTACCACATTTGAATGGGAAAACTCAATTTTCAAAAATCCGCAGCCAAGAGTTCAGACTACATCTGATTCAAAGAATATGCTACTCACTTCCACCAAGCTGGGGAAAAATTGAAATATCTCATAATTTATCGCCCTTCCAATTAAGAAAATTACGGATGTCATTTGCGAGTGAGAGGTTTTGAGATCAGGGTTAAAACTGTTCCTTTTTTATTTTCTTTTACTCGTCCGTCTTTTCAGTTATGTTCCCGCAGAAGTAAAGTGCATTCGAAAGCTCTCGACGGAGCTAATGTAGCGTTAGTGAATAAATGATGGCACGGAGCAAACCGCACTTCAAAAGTCCCACTTTCTAGCTTTCCGAGTACCGGCGTTTTCCCAAGTGTTGCAATCGTGTGACTTTTCTAATTCGTTGCACGACAGGCTGCTCAGGTAATTTCTGCGTTGAAATGCTAAGTAATGTCACTCGCCGTGTTTGGCCACAGGGGTAACTTTAAATGAAATGCGTGTGAGTTATCACTAAGAAAAGTTGTTTCTAATCATGAAGTGGTAGAAGTAACATTTGAATAGAATGCTGGGAGTAATTTAGTATATCTTGCTTGACCATGTAAAACAAAATTTCTGGAAGTTATTTTGCTACTAAGTATTTTTCTTTTAACACTTATATACTAAATATTATAATAATATTTAGATGAAATGCTGGGGGAGTTTATTTGATCTTGTTTTACCAACTTTCAGGAAACTATTTTGTTATGTAACAAGGCTCTTTTAACACTCGTGTGCTAAATATTAAAACGATATTTGGATCAAATAGTAGGCATTATTTCTTATGTTTTGCATGATAACGTAAAAGAAGATTTCAGGAAGCTATTTTGTTCTTAAGAGAGGTTCTTTTAGCAATTATATACTAAATATTATGTTATTTGGATTAAATGGGGTGGGGTAATTTTGTTACTGAGCATTTTAATTATTCTTTTGACACTTATATATTAAATATTGTAATGATATTTATTTGATGTAGTAAGAGTAATTTATTATTTCTTTCTTGCTTGATCAAGTTTAAAAGAATTTCAAAAGCTTATTTTGTTATCAAGCAAGTTTCTATTAATACTTATATACTAAATCTTGAAATAACATTTGGATGAAATGCTTGGAGTAATTTTTATCTTGCTTCAACTCGTGAAAGATATGGAGGTTATTTTGTTATTAAGCTAAGTTCCGCTTAACGTTCGTATACTAAATATTTTATGAATTTTTAATATTATTTCTCTACACAATTAGTTCCATAGTATAAAAAAGTTTTATAGATAATTTTAATGGATGATGGATCAATGTACCAAGGCATTGGCGACAAAAATGAAGGTTCTTGAAAATGCGATAATTCTTCAGATATCTCTATTAGGAGTGTGTAGTGCACAAATTCTTCTAGATAAGAAACTAAAGATAACACATGACGCATCGGCAATATATATATTTTTTAAAAAGTCATTTCATGGCACCGTGAAAGTTTATTGAAGTAGAAAATGGTTGAATATTTCCTTCCTTGCTCAATTTAGATCACTTCTCATCATTGTAAATTTATCAGAAAGTATAGATATTTTTAATGCTGGAAGTTTTGTTCGATGGAAGCTTTATGAATAACATAACATATTAATTTATTTATATAATAACAATTATGAATTAATTTATTAAAATTTAGTAATAAAACTAACAAATATAAAGAAAATTGATAGTTTCTATTCAACATCCAGAGTACTTGAAAATTTTTAGTGCAATTATTTAAAGTTTATGTATAAGAAGAGGCAGAAAAAAAAAATGAAATTATTTTAGTTACAAACGAAAAACATAGTAATCCTAAAAAAGGGAGTTGAGTATAATAGGTTAAGTAAATAAATGTTATTTACAATGGGTCGAAAATTGGTTTGTAAACTGAAACAATTTATACAATGTTTCATAAATGAAATTCCAGAATGTTATTCTCAGTTTAAATACTTTGTATCATAACGCAGATCCACGCTGTTAATTCAAGCGGTCAGTTTAAATAGATAGCTCTTGATGTGGTATTTCCTTACGAGCATTCAATAACTGAATTCTGTACAAAATAAAGCTTTCATTCCAATGCTTCTGTTCCGAGTAATAGTAGCCAACCAACGTTTTCGCAATGTTATTTAGGATATAAAGCTAAATCATTTTAGCAGTTTCTGAAGTAATTAAATTTTTAATTCTTTATTAAAAATTGAATATTAATTATAAAGTTATTGTACAGAGCATTTTCAGTGATTTTTTTTCTTTAACAGTAAAATAAAACAGTCTTAAAAGATTATTTTTTTCAATAAACAATTTTTTTAAATGATTAAAAGTTATTCAGCTAAATTTAGCAATATTAAATTATAATAAATATTATAAAATTTAAAATATTTAAATACTAGATTTTTTTATGATATATATTTTTTTTTATTTCTTTTCATAGCTTAAAAAAGCTTTCTATATTATTTAACAATCTATTTCAATAACTAATCATATACTTTTATAAAATAATCATATGCTTTTCTTTCATTACAGACTGATACAGGACTTTTATATTGAAGAAATCCATTCAGTTTCTGTAAGTACTCTTCTTCCTTATTTCCTTTCAAACTTAAATGAGCATACAAAATGAATTTTTCTGTTTCACAATTTTTAATAATTCTTATTAGGTAAAATACACTAAAGTATTTTTAGTCAAAATTTTATTAACTAAATTAAAATACTATAAAATTTCAAACTTTGAATCGACCTACAATAAAGCGTCATTTAGGTTTGAAAATCCATCAAATAATCGGAAGTTTATTTAACATTAAAATATTTAAAGGGAAATTAACTTGTGAGATATTAAATTTTTACCATATTAAAAACTTCCGATTATTTGATGTTTAGTTTTCTTATAAATTTTTTTTTCCTTTAAAAAATTTAGAAGTATCTTTATAATTAATAGTTCAAAATGAAATTACCTTTCCCTAAATAATAATCATATAGGAACAAAAAATAATTTTCATTTTAAATTGTAAAAATATTTATTGTAAAAATATTTTAATATGGTAAAAATTTAATATCTCACAAGTTAATTTTCCTTTAACTATTTTAATGTTAAATGTATCTGGTATTAAAATTTTTTCCTCGAATCTAGAATTATTTCCTTTTAAAATTTTGAGATGTTTATTATTACAACAATTTATGAGGCTCTAATTTTAAAGTAAAATATTCATAAATACATGTTTATGCAAGATTCCAACAATTTCTTTTCATGTGCTACAGTTGATAAATTTTAGATTAACTGTTAAAAATAAGAAAGCTATATAATATTAAAAACTTTAATAAACTTATGAAAATTCTGTCTGAGACAAAAAATTGACTTAAAGTTTTACACAATATGAATACAAATTACTTATACTGAAAAAATAGTTTAAAAAGTTTAGAAAATTTATTTGCAGAGAATTCTTGTTATAAAAATAATAGATCAGTTTTAACTATTTTGATCATCCTTTATATATAGAAAAAACTCTTCAATAAGTTTTCTTATAAAATTTTTCCTTTAAAAAATTTAGAAGTATCTTTATAATTAATAGTCTAAAATGAAATTACCTTTCCCTAAATAATAATCATATAGGAACAAAAAAAAATTCATTTTAAATTGTAAAAATATTTATTTTCCGAATAAAAACAATTTTATAAAAAAATTTCAAATAAATGATAGTGAAATTTTACAGTATGAAACCATGAATAATGAATACAAATTTTAAGCAATGAAATTCCTTTCTATTACCTTTTTTCACTTAATTAAAATAAAATAAATATATTATTTTTCAAAGATTTGCGAAAAGAAACTTATTAAAATAAAAACGCTTATTACCAAGGGAAAAATATTTTGAAAATAATATTTAAAGGAATATAATAATTTATTACTAGTAAATTTGTTCCCATCTCTTTATTACATTCATAATATCAATTAAAAACATTTTTTCAGCTTTTCATCTTTTAGAAATGAAAATTATAAAAATATTCAGTGTGTAGTTTCATTTTAAGTATACAACATTCATAAAAATATTCAGAATTGAAATTATAAAAAAAGCGTTCTAGGTTATTTTCTTAAAACATTACACTAGACAGATAAAAAAAAGGTGTTTTGCATTTACTGTGTTGATAGATAATTTATTTTAAATATTTGCCTTATTGCTGACAAGATACTGAGTTAAGAAAAAGGTTGCCAAGAATTAAGTTGTAGCATTACGACTGCAATGACTAAATTAATTGTAATATTTCAAAAATTAATGACCTTTTAAGGTAAACAACTATATAGAACTTACTAAAAGTGTGCTAAAAGTAAAAAAAAGTGTACTTTTTTTCAATTTAAAAATTATTTTGAGGAAATGTCTTTTTTTTTTACTTTACATTTTTGAAAAGATTTGATGATGATTAAACAACTCATTGCTTATTCCATTGACTTTGCTAACATCATGTTTCTACAACAATTTATTTTCTTGGCGGTCTTGAAGAATGACTTATATTTTGATTTTGATTTAAATAATAATTTTTTTATTTATTTTAATATAATATAAGAATTTTTAATTTTATTTATATATTTTATTCAGAAATCATGTAAAGCTCTATATTGTGGAGCATATTCTTTTAAGGTGGAATAGTGAAAAAATATTGGGGCATCAGATGGGCAAAAGGAAGAAGTATACTAGATAGTTTTGTTTCGTATAAGAGGACAGTGGAGTTTTAAGCAAGCAAAACACTGACGAAAATGTGCAATTTTATTTTTATTGTTTTACCAAAATATATCTTTATTTTCATCGTACAAAAATATATATTTTCTTCTATTATTTCATTACTTAAAATATTTAATATGCTATGAAGTTTGTGACGAAACATAGAATTATTAAAAGACCTTTTATTGATGAACAGCTAATTTTCTTTTAAATACCTTTGCAACATATTAAGATTTTTTTTCTTGGTTATTGTTTCTTTTTAATGCTGAGATAACTTGAATATACCGTTTTTGTAAATGAAATTTGTGCATGAGAAGTTTGTTACCCTCATCTGAATCTTTATAAAAAAGTGATTAAAAAAATCTTCACGATGGCGCAAAATTGAATTAAGATAAACTAAAAAATAAACAAAAATCTTGTTATTAGGCTACTCCATATGTACAGAATCATTGCTTATAATATTTAACATACAATTATTAAAAGAACTTTTATTAATGAACTTAAATGGAAGGAGACTTTAAAAGAACTATTTCGTGTTTTGAATGATTCAGAAGCTTAGATTGACGTCAAACTAGTAAAAAAACGAGGTTAATTATTGGATAGGTTTGGAAAGTAGCTGCACTTAAAGGTTTTCTCAGTTTTTTTATTTATAGAAACTACCCAAATGGTACTTCATCAAATTTAAAAATAATTTTAAAAAAAATGAAGCGAAGAAAGACGTAATATGGTAGAACTTTAAACTGTTTTAATCCAAGCAATTTATTTTTGTATCCATCCATGCTCAATAAATGAATTCAGAGGGAAAAAACACTAATACATCACCATTTTTAAACACCAACTAGGTTTAAAAATAAAATCCTCCAAATTTCAGAGGAGAACCATTTACGCCAGAGAAATTTCCTTTAATAAAACGCAGTCTTTTAATCTGAATACTCAGAATTAAATAGAAGGACAAGCTCATGAGAATATTAAATCTTTTTTTTTTCTCTTTTAGACTCAACTTTTGAGATTCCACTTGATTAGGCATCGCAGATAATTTCTATCCTGCGGAGAGATTTGGTACTTAATAAAGATTTGGCGAGTTTAAAAATACTCCCGTTTAAGAAAATTTAAAGAGTTTTAATTTTATCTTGAAAAGAAGTAAATTTAAAATATTACTCTCTAAAACCGGGTTTTGAACCAGTAAAGTGGGGTTAATGATCTGTGGCTTGAAGTGATATACGTAATTACATAGGTAAGAAACTTAGCAAGGTATTAATTTTTGGTGAAATTATCCAAGGGGACATTCAGAAGGTGAAGGCGGTAAAGAGATCTAAAATTTTTCTTAATATCCAGTGAAATTTTTATTTAATAAATATATCATTAATTTTGAATGATGAAGTTATAAAATGTCTCAAAATTAGAAAAGTGGGAAATTAATTTGTTGCCTCGATTTCATACTACCATAGGATGTGTTGTTTTCTTTCAAGCTAAGCTGTAGGAGAGGTAAATATATTTTTCTTACCATTGAGATAAATAAGAAATTAAATTTCATGATGATTAACATTCTTTTTTTTTCATTGAAATGATGAGAAATTATATTTTTAAAGCATATAAGTAAATTTCACTATCCAAAATATGTCATTTTATTTCCTAGTGAAAGCGAAATACTTCAGTTAATGAATACTTAAGTTTCTGTGTTTAACACAGATTAATTTTTTTCAAGAAATATATAAATTAGAAGATATTTTTTCATTCGTTGCAGAATTGCAACAGAATTCTTTACGGTATTTATTCTAAAATAGATTTGAATGCTCATTTATTAATAACTAGCCACCTTTGGCGACCAGCTGGTTCGCCATGAGTAATTCGTTCTAAAATTTTCAATTAAATCACATATTCATTAGCCTTGAAGTAATTCCGGGCATGTATTGGCCTGAAATAAATATTTTCTTTAAGATGATGGACGGAAAGTTCTAAAAGTACACCTTTTCATAATAACATTCTTTAATTTTATAAATCAGTCAGTTTGAACCATCGGTTATGCTTCAAAAATATTAAAAAAAGTTTCGATGATATTGCCAAAATATTAAATATGTTTTTTTAAAGAAAGCGGGAAAGGGAAAAAAGTATTAAATTAATGATACAGATATCGCAAACGATTACATAAATATGCCATTAAGTCGGGATTTCAATGCATATCCTGTCTAAATTCAATCAGGTTTACCATAAATAAAGAATATTTATTGAGTTAATGATATAGATATTGCAAACGATTGTAGAAACCTTTGCTTTGCATTTATTTTTTAAAGAAAATATCACATTTTATATTTATTTTATTTTATCCAGTCACGTGCTGAAAGTATCATTTCTGTAGATTTATTTTGCGATGGTAATTTTTTTTGAACTTCCGGTATTCTTTTATTTTATCCAGTCACGTGATAAAAACATGGTTAAAATATTTCTTTAAAAATTCATTCAAAATAGAAGTTTACATTATAAATTAAAAAAACTGACACCATTAGAAAGCTAATTTTTTTATCTTTAAATTGATATAAAAATCATGTTTGTGCAATAATATTTTCGGAAGTTATAGCGGAAAAACGTCGAAATTTCGCTTAAATTTTAATTAATTCAAATTCTATTTAAAAATTCGAAAAAAAGGCTCCGAGATGCACATTCCGGACCTCCAAGGTATACATGTACCAAATTTGGTAGCTGTAGGTCCAACGGTCTGGCCTGTAGAGCGCCAACGCACATACACACACACACACATTGAGCTTTATTATAAGTATAGATAATGCAGAAATGTAATTTGAGATATTGTTTAAATGGCTTACATGTATTTTAATACTGACCGCTAATCCTAAATATTTCATCATGATATATAAACATAATAAAAATGAAATATTGATTAACAGAAACTTTCGTGTGCTTGATATAAAATGTATAGCAATATTTTTTATAATTATTTTACTCTTTTCCTAAATTAGCTTTTACTTTTTTTTTATTTGAGAGCTTTATTACTATTACAAAAAATTGTCTTATGGTGTGTGGTGAAAGAATTCTCACATCTTATGTAATGAAAACGATAATTTGTTTTCAAAAAACACGATGTACATGACAAAAACATGTTGAAAGATACTCAAATTCAAACCTAAAGAAGCCAGCAAAACACTAACTGGTAATAGCAATAGCATTCGGAATTCATATATACATACTTGTTCTAGATCATCACTGCAAGCAGAAAACGCGTTTGATTGAGGAGCTTTATATCATCTCTTGTGTTTGTATAGATTTTACAAGAAGGCCTAGAGGCTTCTAGAGGGAGCTGTATATCTAGAATTCTAATAAAGATATCGATATAGTTTTTTTTATTTACTAGTTTTATTACCAAAGTAAGCGTTTTATTGACCTATTATCCCTTTAGCATGCAATAAGAATGTTTATAACTAATTCTTCTTTGTACCAGGACCGATTGGGTTAGGATACACTATTGCGTATGCGTAATAATAGTTTACGTAATAATTACTTTTTTTACATCATTGCGGCTGTTAAAAGAAATGTTTTTCGATAGTTCGAAATAGTGAGGAAAAACATTCAAAAATACTAAATTATCAAAATTCTTATTAGTAATTAAATTTTTTTGACTGTAGAAATTGTTTGCAGTTTTTCAAATTAAAGGAGTAAGACTTAATATACTTTATATCGTCAATAAATCTTTGTTTCCTTTTTAAAAATAATTTAAGTGGGTAAAAACGTTTTTACAATTCAAATTAATTATTGAAAAAAAAATATCTTCTCAAACTTTTTTGACGATAAGGAACTTTTCCATTTTTTTTGTTTTGTTTTAAGAATGACTTAAAATGGCTCGATAATACTGCATCTAAACATATTATAAAATTGTGCTGATAAGAAATATTTTTTTAAATTGAAATTTAAATCCGTTTTCTAAAAAAATAATTTAAAAATCTTCTTTAATTTTCAAATATTTTTTTTACCTTAAATTCCGCTTATAGATTTATTGAAATATAATTAGAATACTTTGTAAGAATTTTCTCCCATCTTATTCGAAATGCGTAACCATTATTTAATTAAATGTAATTTCTCCACTGCTGTGCGCATAGAAAATCATTTCTCAGCTCATTGTTTTAAAGCAAACCAATTCACCAGTGGTATGCGTATGTTTATCATATACATAATGATGCCCCACACTATATAATTTATAATTTAAATCTGAAAAACGGGGAATTAGCTTTGAATTATTATAACTACTTATAAAGTATTATTTTGGCTAATTTTTTTAAATACGTAGTCCCTATTTTTGAAATATAGAAAAAAAATATTTAAATTTAAGAATAAATTAATACTATTTATTGTACCACATGAAAAATGATTAAAATATCATTACTTCCCAAAATAAGAAAAAGGAAGTACTGCGTTTTTTTCCTTCTTATAGTTGGATATTTACAAACTCTAGATATTATTTTTTCAGAATTGAGATAAAAAAAGAATAATATTTCAAAAACGTTCTACGTACATTGCTTAGTGTGAATAAGAATCTTTTTTATATATATAAATCAGAAAATAATCAGTTTGATAAGGTTCTTTAATGGGATAAAAACTTGACAATAACAATTTATCTAATGAGAAACTGACTTTAAACGAACAATTTATAGTTTCCAGCCTGAAAAAAATGTTTATCTAAATGTGTCACAATGTATATAGTTGATAAATGACAAAGATGCAATTTTTTGGGCTTATAAGGAACAAGATCCCTCTTTTTTGGCGAAAAAATTCCCATTTCTCTAATTTTTCATCTAGACGTTATCTAACAACAACAAATTTAGAAAAAAAAACGACCGGCCCTTCTGAACAAGCATTTAATATAACCTTAAAAAGTTCGTCAACTACTGATAAGAGAACATCTTATATATATCTTTTTTTCTCTATAACTCTACTCCTGAACCCAGAAGATAAGACCACAGTCTCCAGGCAATGATATGAACCAAATGAAAACCTTGATTAACCAAGAATAACATGGAGGCAAACAAAAATTCCCGCCTTTTTTCCCTTTGGAATATCTTTTCATAGAGCACAAAGAAGTGCCAAATCAGCAGATATCGGCTTGAGCCGGAACCGCGCCTAATCTCGCCAAGTGAACCGGAACAGAACCTGAAAAAAATATCTTGATGGCCGAAGTGTGTAGAAACAACCATTAGTAACACATCCCCTCTTCAAGTTCCGAAGAAGAAAACGAAAGATAGGGGTTACCCGGTCAGGAAAAAAAAGTGAAACAAGGGAAAATAAATAAAACAGGGGAAGCCGTATGGGAACTGCTGCCAACAAAATCAAGATGCCAATATTGCTTTTTTAAAGTTTTGGCGACTAAACATAGAGAAAAAGAGGAGGTTGTAGATGAAAAGGGAGTTACGTTTCTTTTATTTAACATTTATAAATGGAGTTTGGCATTACCTAGCTTGTTTTGAAAAAAAAGTTGTGAAAAAGTGGTTATGTGCTTTTGCAAGTGCATTATTGTATAGATGGAATAAAAAACATAATCCTATAGTTAAAGCAATTATATTGCATTATAACAAAGCAAAATCCTATTTAATAATGTTTGCAAGGATCTAAAGGAATGAAACACAATGTTTTAAAGACGAATACAAAGTTGATATTTAATTGATGAGTTTGTGTTGCGAATTCCATATCCAAAATTCACCATGTTCGATTATAGTGGGTGTATGGTGTGAAAACAATCAACATGCCTCAACGAACAACGAGTTTTTTGTAAACATGAAGTAGACAACAAATTCACAGCCAAAACGAACAAAGGTAATACACAGAAACAATTCTCGTAAACAACAAACAATACAGCATAGATCAGGAATTATAAGATGTTCGCATCACTCAGGGAGAGAGTGCAGTTAATTTTTTAACCAGAGTTGAATTCTAAAACTTGCCTCCAATTCGGTCATACGGTCTTTAATCGTTCCTGAGATATGAGGCAGAGTGTTCTTGAACAGTCAAGCATATCTCGGTAACTATTAGTTCTATTGCCAAAATTCTGTAACGTGTTCTATCTACTTTGCTTCCAAAGTCGTCAAGATGTCAAATGGTCGTCATGTTTGTGGCCAAGTTACGGGATAACTGATTCGGCATCCGATCAGTATCCAACAGATCGTAGCTTAAAATGGTTTTCGCAGTGATAAAATTAATCGTACTGGAAAAAGGCATTACAGATATATAACAATATGTCAACCCCTTCCAATAAAATGATGAGTATTGCTCTTAATTGGTTTTCAATGCCATATAGCACATTAACTTGCTATACTATTCATGGGATTAAAATTATTGTTGAATATGATTATAAATTCCTTCACACATTTTTAGTGTACTGAATCCGGCAGAACTTTTATTACGTACGTTGATATTATGGATCATTATCATATTGGTTACAGTTAGATTGTCTTAATACAATTTATGGGAAATTGTTGTTAGTCAATGGATTTCTTTCTTATTAACAATTAGAGTGAACATTAGAGTTATTAAGGAAAAAACCATGCAATAAAATAAAATCCATAATGAATAATCGTAGCGCACATTATGAAGATCAAGATGATTGAAGAGATTCAGAAATATCAGAAGAAATAAGTATACATTTACTTGCTACTGATAGTAGTACTAATCATAATGAAATATTACCAAGAAATCGTAAGCATATTGAGAGACTAATAAGCGATTTTCATGAATGTTCTGTACTCATAGACGCATCATCAGAAGAATGGATTTGGAAGGAAATAGGTAATGCGCCTAAATAATGAATAAAAAATTACGGGAGTGCCGAATAAAAAAACTAGGCAATATTCCAAAAACATTAGAGGTTTTTGAAAGTGTTGAATCTGAAATTACGAATTGACAGTGTATCCATATTAATAGAATAAATTTAATTAATAATATGTAAGAATTATGAAATAAACTAAGTTTCTTAAAATTAAATGATTATTTCACGAACAATTTTTCATTATTAAATGATATTGGAAGGGGTTAGGGAGATTTCAACCAAACTTATGAAGATATTTTATTTTATTTATTTTTGAAAGAATCAAGTCCCGGTTGTTCTTCATGTTAGTTCATGAACCATTAAAAGTTATCTTTTAAAAAAAGATTATTTTTAGTTATCTTAAAATTAAACAACAGAAACTGAGGAATAATATGCAAGATACACTAGACTTCAATCTCACGGGTCGTACAAGAAGATAAAATATTTCTTGTCTATGACAGTTTCTAAAGTCTTCTAAGATAAGGAATGAAAAATTAATATGAGGCACCGTGAATCTTCTGACCTTGCAAAAGCCACTGGGGATAAAAAAATTAAATTATCCTCCAGGCGTCAATTACCCCCTCTCTCTCTCTGCCACTTAATAGAAAGTTTTTCTTAGTTTTAGAGGTTCGTTCAACATACTTTTTTCTTTTCATTCTTAAATCATGATTTATATTTAGCATTTAAGAAGGGCTTCAGTATTTTTTTCAACAAAACCATTTGCAATTTGTATACATCCTTGTAGCATATTAATATAATTGAACGAACAACTAAATCGTAATATGACCAATTGCAATATATATATATATATATAATGAGAAATTTTCTTTCAATTGCTTTCTATATTCACCAGTTGAAGAATAACCAAGGGAAGATAGTTAAACATTGGCTAGAAATTTTCTTGTTAAATTAAAATACAAAATTGAATAGATTTGAACTTTCAAAATTATTGTATGATGTGAAACACAATATAAAATTATTTAGTAATTTAAAATACAAAATTGAATAGATTTGCGCTGTTAAAATTATTGTAGTTATTGTATTGTATTAAAATTATTTATTAATACGATTTTTTTCTCGAATTTTCACTGGTTAGTTGATTTTGTGGATGTGTAAAAATTCTTGGAAACGAACAGAACTGGAAATGTTAATATTGTGATTAAAATTAACACAGCATAACCGTTTTATGTATTTAATCAAGGCAGACAAAAATAATTATTTAAAATTTTTAATAATAAATTTTTATTAAACAGTTTTAAAAAGCAGCATCAATTCTCTATTATTGCTTAACTATTTTTATTTTCTATATAACTATATAGAGTTTTTTTGAGGTTATTAAAAAAAACTAAGAGGCCTAACTTCTTTAGGGTGATATTTAATTTTAAAAATTTGATTTGTTTCAATTTATTGAATTAACTCACTTTTACAAAATAGCTCTTTATAGCATCGATAAAATAAATTAATGAAAATATAATTGAATTTGTAAATGAGGGAAAAGAATAACCTGTTTTAATTTTGAAAGTTAAATATTTAATTCTGTGAGTTGATTGGACTATTTTGCAGATAATATAGATAATTTATATGTCTACAATATATATCATACATCTACTGTAGACAATATTGTATACAATACAATATTGTCTACTATATATTCACACAACTTTAAAGAAATGAATTTATTTTTAAAAAATATGCAAATAATTAAAAAATACCAATGCAAGTTAATATTTAAGTAAAAATTAAATCTTTCTTTATTATAAATCATATTTCTTTATTATAAATATATAAAATCACAAACAAAATGCCTAAGCTTCTTCGAATGTTTTAAAAAGTTTTGCTGTTCTTGTTTCTAATAGCACTTGCCATCGACAAACTCGCAGACAAATGTGACATTGCGACTTAATCCAAACTGTCCATCTCTTGTTTTTTCAGTATCTCTATCATCTTTGTTTTTTCAGTAGCATCACAACCCTTTTCACTAGACGGACTGAATACATTTTATTCGCCCATCCCCAGATCGTAATTTAGATCTGGATCAGGAAATGGTCATCTCTAAACCTGCGCCCCCATTAATATTATTCTCAACGTGGAGGAATTTGTGACCCCCATAGATATATACTTGCGCCAGGTACCACAGCACAAAAAGGTCTACGGCCGGTGGGGAAGGAACATTCAGCGCAAAGGATGCGAATCCAATGCTCTACGAACTAGGCTACCTGGCCTGTTCTAAGAGTTTTTCATAGTATTTTTAAGAGCAACGATTCACTTCAAACTCTGTAAATGTCTCTTCCCAATGAAGTATCTTACCTAGCAAAATAAACAGCAAAAGCTCAAATGGCAGAAATCTCTGAAAAGAGCTATAACGTAGAAATCGTTTGAGTTAGAATATTAGATACCAAATAAAGTAATAACACTATTAAAGAGGAATTGAATCAAAATGTTGCATTCTTAAATATTAAATTCAATTTTAATTTAAAAAACAATTAAAACTGATAAAAGAAACGAAGAATTTTCAGTATCCTATAAAAATGTAAATTTCTTAATATATTCATTACTGAATGGATTTAAGGAAAAAGTGCATTTCAGAACTGAAATTGAATTTAAAAAAATTATAAAGCAAAATACTTAACATTTAATAACATTGAAAAGGTATAATGAATGTGGTTAAAATTTGAACTTACTTAAGTACTCTTTTTAAGCTCACATGTACATTTTACTCTTCATTTAGAATTTTTATTTAACTCTTCAGATCAATTTTAATGCGATAAATTTAATCAAATTTCTTTCTGTTTCACCTATATTTTTTATTGTTACTTTGAAAATTGTAAAAAGGTTATAATACTGTGTTTCAGTCTGTATCTTTCTCTTTTACATTATTGTGTGGGTGTTCAATTCAGATTTTTAACTAAGAATCTTTTTACATTTTAGTGTACAAAAAAAAGGTATGTTTTATAAATATTTTATTTCATGTTTAAATATTCTTCTTAATTTATAATAAATATATTAATCTTACGTACAATATGCAGTAATCAGAAAAAAAATTGAATATTAAATTTCATTAAAAAACCTCCTACACTACGTAAATGGTGTTAGATTCCTTTAGACAGAGTACAAAACGCGGTAAGAAAAATAATAACATGCTGTTACTACGCTCACGCAACCTTAAAAAAAATCTTCAATAAAGAGATAAAAGAAAATCTTTCCAACTGCATCAAAAATTTCAGAAAATATTCTTATTTCTTTATTTTCTTTAGTTATAAAATCACAATCCTCGTTTACAAAATAACATCTTTTAAATTCAAGAAAAAACACCTCAGCTCAGTACATGCAAAGTTTTTTTTCATTATTTTGTATTTAAAAAAAACATATGATGAAAAAAGGTTGTACCTCCCTCTAAAACTGGAGCGGCTATACATCAGGTGGTTTACACATTATTTCTTCTAGCGCCGCACCTTATTAACATGTCCCTCGTAAATAACACGAAACATTATAATAACAACATAATACAACAACAACAAAAAATTATGCACGAACACATTTTTTCTCTCTCCCCCACTCTCTTACGAGAGAGGGACGGGACGCTGGGCCCGGGACGCCAGAACCGGCGCAATTATCGCATTTTTCATTCTCACTCCAGTGAGCGCGCTGAAAACGGGAGTCGAGCATTTAGCAAAAAAGGACTTCTCTATAAAATAGACGAGTGTGGAAATAAAGAAAGAAAAAAAAAAAGGAAGAAGCAGAAGTGTGAGAAGGAAAGAAGGGGAGGGTGAGGTGTGAAAGAGGGAGGACGAGAAAATGAGGTTTTGATAAACCTTACTTCATCCATCAGAGCTCGAGCTGAGAAAAATCGGACACTCTTTGCCAGGACTTTCGCTCAATTTCGGCGATTTTTTTTTCTGCTCCTTTTCTACTTCTTTCAAAGGATAGGGTTACCTTATTTCCCGATATTTCTCATCTGGTTTTCATAGAGAGAACAGAAGTATGTGTTGGTTGATTCGAGTGTTGTTATTTTTTTAATCCCTTTATTGTAGTTTTAAACTGGTTAAAATATATTTTATTAAGGGTTGGCTCTGTTATTTTTCATTCAATTTTAAAGCAATGTTTGCGTCGTATTTTGAATCAAATTTTCCTGTAAAAGCTATTTACTGTCAAAGTTTATTTTTTAAATTAGGAGTAAGAATATTTTTGTAAATATTTTTTTTTATTTAAAATACTTCTTATATCTGAAAGTATCTTATATATTTCAAGTGAAAAATCTGAAAGATAGTTTTAATAATACAGCTAACTAAATATATAGCACACAGATTAATAAAATATGTGATTTTTAATTTTAATTATTAAATATTATACCATCAATTTGTAATAGATACAATAAAAAAATGGCATATTCTCTTTTAAAAAATGATATATGCCAATTTGTCCGGTGTAAATAATTTCTAAATAATAAGAAAAATCATTTACAGTCAGTTATAAAGTCTCATTAAATGGTTGAAAAAATTATTTTTACGTTGTTCGAGTCAATAAATGCATTTATGACTAAGTTACGAATGTTATCCTTTTATAGAATCTTTCATTCCAATCAGTTTTTTAGTTAAAATATTCGATACACTGAAATAGCCGTAGCTTAATCTATTCTAATCATAAAATGACAGATCTACAGCATGTTAGTATTTACATTATTCTTTTAATTAGCAGTGTTTTTGACGCTTAATCGTACCATCGACGATGAAGGTACTGTATCATTGATGCATTTATGCATGAGATACCGAAAATAGCATTTTTTATTATTCCCAATACCTTTCTACCAACATAGTTGCTTATATTATTATGTGCTACAGTTGATTATGCACATTTATTATTTTAATAATAAAAATCTATAAATCGTATTTAAAATTAAATCAGCCCTATGATTCTGACAAATATTCAAGAAAAAATCCTTTATTCACTCTTTTAACTCAGATACCAAACTTTTAATGAATCTTGAAAATTTCCTTTTCCGGAAATATTTAACAGTAGACTACTTAATTTTGCAAAGGATTTTGTTATGAAAGCCGACTTACTGATATATTCATAAAAAGAATTCAGATGTGACAAGTTAATTTACCACCATTTGTGCTTCGAAAAGTATTTACAAACTTTGATATTCAGAAGTTTTTATTAAATCCCTAAAAATAATTTATAGTTTTGAAATTTATCGATATTATGATAAAACACATGCAAAAAATTGTCCAAATGTGTCAATGAACTCTTAAATTAAGAATATTACAATTTTTAAAGTAGATATATACTTAGGTAATATTTAGTTTATGCATTATGTTCAATGTAACCATGACCAAGTACCTACTTTCTAAACCATTGAAGATGCACATAGTTCTAATTATTAAAGCATTATATTACTGTGAATATTTATTGTAAAATAATAATTACAAAATGCCAATTTCCAAGCAATATGGTATTATTAATCCCATTTAATAAAACATCTGTAAATATTCATTTCACTATTTTGAGAATAAAATTGATGGAATTATGATGCTTTTGAAATACATATTTTAGATTCAGAATAATTTCATTAGTAACCTCGAAGTTATTCCATCAGTAACGAGGTAACTGGTAATGCTTAAATAGTTTATTTGTTGTTAATTTATTTAAAATTGTGAATTCCATGCTTAGCTTTGTTCGAAATCAAGTAAGCATTATTTTAAATTTAAAATTTGCTTATTAGAAATATTTTACAAAATCTAAATGATCAGATCAGGCTGTTGAATAAAATTAAAAAGCTACTTTTTTTACATAGTGCATTTAATAAGTTTCAGAATATAAAATTTGAACATGTATTTTTCCAATTGAAAGTTATGTAGTTTAGAAATTAGCTACTGAACTGTGTTTAGAGAAAGAATCCTGTGAAATATTGTAGACTAATACCATGCAAGATTGTAGATATCCCCGTTTGTAGGAGTACAAAGTCACAAGTATTGTAGACAAGTATCAAATGATAAATCTATATAAATATTTGCCGCCAAAATATTGTACATTTTAGAATAATGAGCAACTAATATCATAATAAAGCTTCGAAAATTTCGAACCAAAAGACAAATAATCAACCAATAGGAAAGTGCGAACTCTAAGTTGCGCCTATTCCCGCCTTTAATGCTAACTCAGGAATAAACGGCAGCAGGCGTCAACCTGGAATTCCACCTAGTCGAAATCTCATCAATATTTATAACCGTGTGCTTCTCTTGGCCCAACACTCCCCGATCCATCCACCCGTGTGCTTTTTTGGCGCATACCACTCTCTGTACATTTTGGATTCCACATTACGTACCCAAAGTTCGTGCCGCGAAATGTATCGCCTTTTCGGAGGGAGGTAAAAGATAAAAGGGGAATGGAAAGGAAATCGCATTTCTCTCTGAGAATCTAAGGATTTTTTGGGGTCTTACTCTCCTCCAATGCCATTTCGATCTCGGTAAAGGGGGTGTTTGGAAAAGATCATGTTCCTTGCCATTCCTAAAATATAGATTAATGGGGAGAGTTTAAGGGATGGGTAAAGGATCTATGTGCCATGGGAACGATGTCGGATTGTATTTTATTTGACCATTCCGAATTGTTCACGAAAGAAGCGGCGCTTTAGATGTTTCAAAATGTTTACTAGTAAAATCGCTTAGACGGTAGAAAAGTTATGCTAGTGTAATAAAAATTTAGCTTTTTTATATTTTACCTGTCTGTATATTTTCTTTTTATTCTTTTATTTAAAAAATTTAAAACCAGTCCAATGATTTTTAATGAATTTACTATACCGCCTCTTATAATATTATTGATCAAGTGTTTTGTTAATGTGTGTCTCTCTTTTTTACTCTAGTGTATGACGGTTTCTGAAAATAATGTCGGTTCATTAAATGGTTTTTTAGCAAAACAATATGAAATTGTAATCCTAGAAATTCTTGAGAAGGGTATCTAGAAAGTAATTAACTTCCGTCTTCTGTTTATTCCATGAAAACCGCTCAGTCATAATTCCACACGTGTGTCACACTTGCAGTCACATTCGTCAATTTTAGATTGCTGAATGTTTTGGATACATTCTCAGCACTTAAAATGCTGTTTTTTTAATCAGTACGCGAGTTGCCATTTATCATCCATTTTCTTACTGTTAAGAATAAAAAAAAATTCATACACAGATTTGTAACATTTACGGTTAAAGCACGGTAGTTAGTTCGATGGTAAGAAGATGAATGAAAATTTTTCATGATGTAGATGAAAATATTCATCACGAGGAAAGAAGAAGCCCACGTTCTTTGATTGATGACAATTTTCTTACAGAAGTCGAAGGAAAGATTGCGAAGAATAAAAAACTCCTCATAATGATACCTATAATGTATTTTGTTTTCAAATTAACTTCTCATTCATTGCAAACAGCCTCTTTTGTATGGTGAGGACACGGAAAAGCCTGTGATTGATTCTCTATGATAAATGATATAGCAAGAATAAAATCTATGCTGAATAATAAGCATTGCACTTTATCATGCAATAAATGTGATTTCCGAGTAATAGTTCATGTTTATTTTTCATAAATTATGCAGAGGAATTTAGGTTCTGAATAATCATTGCATTGCCTTTCAAGTTATGCTGTTTCAAATTCATATGATCAACAGAGTATGTAAGGCATTTTGTTATACATAGGATAACATATGATGACTTATTTCATAAATGCCTCAATGCCTTCTTCATGAGCCTTTCTGCGTTGCTACTAAGTATTTTTTAATCATAAAGTACATAAAGAATATACTACAAAAGACTGTAGTATAAGATGTCTTGTAGTATGTTTTTCTTGACATTTTCATAGTTTTTTTTAAATTTGGGATAGCAAATGTTTGCAATTATTGTCATAAACTTGCATCTTTTGTTTAAAAATATAAATCTAACATATTCCTTTATATATTTGTATTTTATTCGGAAATACAACTATATAAATGGACACTGAATGTGGTAGTATTGAAAAATAATATCTCATTAATAATATGAGTACAAATTACAGAAGTTTTGAAATATATATTCGTTGAATTATGTATGTCCCATGTAATGAGACTTTTTATGTCCTTCGAGTTAGGCAAAATGCTACTATTTTTAAGTTGAGTCAGATTAATATCATAATTTAAGGTTACTTCAAACGTGATTCGTAAACATGTTTCAAGATAAGGACTTTGATTGTCTGATGGTATCATCTTGGTTTCGGGAGCTGTGAGTTGCCGGTTCGAGACTCTATTGCACCTAAAAAATTTCGTGTAAGCTGCTATGGTGCATGTTAAATGCATCAGTCCCGAATTTTCTTCCCACAGGCATAGTGCGTTAGCTTGGAGAGTGTATATTTAAGTGTTATCTTCTTCAATTGAGTGTGACTCAAAATTATGAGTCTTGTCCCAAAGTATCCTTAATGTTAGTGAAAAGAACGGGGCCTTGTTATAATAAAAATTATAATATTTCCTAAGACCTTCATTTTAGAATTTTCTAGAAATATACTGTTTCTACTTTTTCTATCTACTGCATTTCAATCCGTTTTCCAAATGAAATCTATATATTCTAATCTTTCAGAAATAATATTAGAAGTAAATATTTTAACTATATAAAGGTATAAAGATTTTGAGACAAAAGTATGTAGCAAAACCGGATTTGAATATTCAATCCGTTTCCATTCTTGATTTAGCTATGAATTAGTCTATTTCATCACGAGTGAAACTTGATAATTATATTTTGTTTGAAGCTTATATGTTTTAGATGTAGTTCATAAGTGCTGGATAATATCTGAATTAAATTTCATTTTTAAAAAAAATTGAATTTGTATATATCTTATCCAAAGATCTTGTATTGATCAAAGATTTGTATATATCTTATATAAATATCTTCATGGGACAATTTGTCAGAAACATTTTGTATTACTCAGTGTATTTACTGATAAGAACTCTACAAGAATAGAAAACGCATGTTTTTGTTCGAATTCACCTGATAACTTTTCATTCAAAGAAAAATAACATACCTTTCATTTTTTGTTTTCAAAAATCATTATTTTAAATTTATAATTTGAAATTATTTCCTGTGTAAATTAAATGTTATTTCTACATATTAATAAATATACCAATAATTTCCTATTAGCCCTTTGTGACCGAAAAGTAATTCAATGCATAATTATTTAACTAATACAAACATTTGTTTATTGCTCTGAAAAAATAACTACGCGTACTTTTTTAATTCAATTTCTTTGAAAATTTCGTCTACATCTTTTTTTGCATTTCTGTATACATTTTTAGTTATAAAAGTTGAAAAATGAATAAATAAAATTTCAAAACGACGTACCGTCTTGAAAGATGTGTGACAGGCACCATCTGAGTGCAAAGGGTCAACTGTTTACAACATTAGTGTCTGATATTTATATTCCTTGCTCGTTACAGAATTTTGTGTCATCATGATGCATTTACCAACTATTAAGTACTACGTAATATAAATCACTCATTAGATGTAAGATATCAAGAATAGAATTCTTTTGATACTTTGTGTAATAACAAGTCCAGATCCTTTCTCTGCTAAAATATTATCTGTATAAAGAGGACACTTCCCCTCCAAGAAAAACCACAACTACTGAAATCCAATAATGTCAGAAGAGAGACAGTAACATCTATCCAGAATGAAATATTAACGCCGTCACTTAGTGTTATTGATGCGCCGCGTCGAATCCAAACAGTCTACAGGATAAGGAGACAAATTGGTTTTCCTTTCATGAAAACATGATGCCTCCAATAGATAGACAAGGGGCGAAACAAAATGCGGAACACCGCCTCTTAAAGCGCAGCATACAACCATGTATAAAAGGAGTTTTGTCCACTGGTGATAGATTTGAACGAAGCGTTGACCATTCATCTGTCATTCGGAAAGTGTCAAATGCTTGTCTTGCTTGTCATCTGTAGTTGTTTCCGTTCTCACAGTTATTTGGCCCCTTTTGTTTACGTTTTTTCCACAGTAGTTAAGATTGTTAGAGTATTTTTGTGTTCTTGGTGGTTTCTGGGTACCCCTTTTCATCGTTATTTTTTATCTCTTGAATTAGGAGAAAAAGAAAGTTCTCGAACGTGCCATTGTTTAGCCCTCTTTGTTCGATTAAGAAAACATATCATTTGTTTTCTGTGTGAATGGTGACATTGCTTAGCTGTATCGATTGTCAGACTGCTTGACCACGTCATTTGTTTTCCTTTAATCAATATCGGCAAAATATAAAAGGGGTTTAGATTTTTGTTTGTTACTAATAAAAAAAATTCGATATAGATTTTTTTTTTAATTATAAACTAATAGATATTTCGGAAACAAATTATGCTATATATCGTTTTAATTGTAAGAAATATCTCATTACTGAGTATCCAAAGTGAAATTGTGTACTTTTCTAATCTGTAAATTTCTAAATAGTGCATAAATCTTGTAACATATTCTTCTGAAAGTACTGAATGAAATATGCAACTTTTGGAATTTTTCAATATCCTTTGAAATGTTTGCATTTAATGCAATAGATGTTAAGAAATTAGTTAATAATTGTAATTGTAGATTCAGATGTGAACAAGATGTATTCTTTCTATCCAACTAACACAAAATGTCCTACAACATTATGATATCTACCTGACCTTGGCGGCATTCAGAATGTTGGCAATATCAGAGAGATAACTTTAAATATTTTGTCCTAGTAGAGTATCTGTATGCAGGAAAATTGATCAGCGAAATTATATTAAAAAATTGTGTTCAACATTGTCAGCAACATGGGGGGGATATCGTAAAATATTTTGTGCCAATAGTATATCTGTATATGTGAAAATTGATAGGCAAAACTACATAGAAAAAAATTATGCTCAGCATTTGGAGACTTGGGTTAACTTTTAACATCAAGTTGCATAAACATGAATATTATTCAATAATAAATCTGAAATCCAAAACAATAAGTAAATCTTTTTTTAACATTTCTTGAAATATGTTATATCAAAATAATTATTGATATACAGATTGATTACATAAGAAATATTTATCTACAAAGAAAAATTGTGCTTTTATAACATCAAATTATAAAATTCAGAACTTTTATTAAATATTTAGAAGGTGATTAAAACTTTATTAATAAGCAAAAGGGAAAATAAAGCTATAAAAATTAAGAAAACATAAATTCTTATATATTTTATTCCTTCCGATTTTTTTCTTATTATGTAACGTTTGCGTATTTCACTTCCGTATAAATATTTGAGTACAAAAAGTCACTTGGTCAGCTTTAATATGAAGCACTGAGGCATTTCTTTCTACAAAACGAGTGCATCACTATAATTATATATACCGTAATTACTCACTATTATTATTAAATTTTAAGATACACAGCATTATTTCTATAACTATAGATGTTTTTAAAAAAATTACATTTCCATTTCAATATATTAAGAGTATTGATAATTATAATGCTAATTTTAACAATTTAAATTTTTAAAAAATATTTAAAATAGTCAAGAACCTATTTTTGTTACAATTAGTTACTATTTAAATGTAAATAATGACTGTAAAATATTTGGAAATAATTTGTTATTAATGAACTAAAAAAACAAGAAAATCTGTTTTGATTATTTTTAAATTCGAATCTAATTTCATAGTTAAATTTATAAACGTTATAGCATTTTCTTAGTAGTTCTTTCTTACATTTGCTATCAGGTGGCTCCACTAGTATAGAATCGAAATTTTAGATTCTTTTTTTTATCTAATTACTTGTTCTGAATGTATTTAAATGTGTAGGTTCAGCACATATACAGTGATGGGGAAAAAAATCCCAACACCAAGAAAAAATTATTGTACAGCAATGAAATTTTAGGAATACATTTGTCTAGGTAACATATTTAATTGATTAAAGTTTCAATGTAGAGACGATTAATGGTGGTTGTGGATGTCGCAGGAGTTGCCGTCCAATGATGTCCTATACATGCTCGATTGGAGAAAGTTCTGGTGATCTAAATGGCCAAGGCAACATGTCGACACTCAGTAGAGCATGTTGGGTTACAACAGCGGTATGAGGGCGAGCGTTATCCTGTTGGAAAACCCCCCTTTGAATGCTGTTCATGAATGGCAGCACAACAGGTTGTATCACTAGACTGACGTATAAATTTGCAGTCAGGGTGCGTAGGATAACCACGAGAGTGCTCCTGCTGTCATACGAAATTGCTGCCCAAACCATTACTCCAAGAGAAGGCCCTGTGTGTCTAGGCCTCAGACAGGTCACTAGCAGGTGTTCACCTGGACTCCTTCTAACCAACAAACGGCTATCACTGCGACCAAGGCAGAACTGACTTTCATCAGGAAACACAACAGATCTCCACTCCGTCCTCCAATGAGCTCTAGCTTGACACCACTCACGTCGCCAACGGCAGAGGTTTGGAGTCAGTGTAATGCACTGTATATGGCGTCTGGCTCGGAGCTGTCCTTGAAGTAACCGATTTGTAACAGTTCGTTGTGTCACTGTGGTGCCAACTGCAGCTCGAATTTCAGCTGCAGACGCAGTACGATTAGCCACAGCCATACGCTGAATAGGACGGTCTTCCCTCTCAGTAGTACCACGTGACCGCCCGGAACCTGGTCTTCTTGCGGCAGTACCTTCCCTTGACCACTGCCGCCAATACTCATGCACAGTGGATACATTCCTGCCAAGTCTTTCAGCAATATCGCGGAAAGAAAACCCCCCTTCTCGTAGCCCTACAACACGACCTCGTTCAAACTCAGTGAGCTGTTGATAAGGGCTTCTTCGTCTTCTCAGGGGCATCCTTGACTAACATTAACCCACTACGTCAAATCTCAACTGTAAATAACGATCCCGACTCTACAGCGCTTATTTAAAGCAAACCTCATTTGCATGTTCATAGCAGGAACACTTACGCGCGTAGCTCGAAATTTGAATCGACGTCATCTTTCAGATGTATAAATACGCCAACCAAATTTCGTTTATCTAGCACAGCTCATTCCTAGTGATCGGATTTTTTTCCCTCAGTGTATATTTGGATACAAAATCAAAATTAATATCATCATTGAAGTTATTTGTCTTTAAAATTTTAAACTTTTAGTATACTGATAAATGTAGGAAAAATCATTTACCAAATCCCATCAAGAAGAAAATAGACTGCTGCTTTTATAAACTACTCTTGTTGTTTTATTATTAATTACAGCATTCTAATAAATTCAGAAATAACTTTAAAAGAAAGCAACGTTTTAACTCTATCTTGACTATTATGAATGACAAATACTACTAAAAAAATCTAACTATTTGTCGAACTATCTGACGTCCGCAAAATAGGCTTTGATGTATGTGGAAAATACATGAATATGCTATGAAAAATGTTATGAATAATCCAAACTTTACGCTTGGAAAATAACAATATTCGACTACGCCATTACTTTCCACACATTTCACATTTAGATTTGAAATGTGTTCTAAATGCAAAAGAAAATATGGATAAGATCCTTGCCTCTAAATCCGTGGATGCATTTCCTCGGGGAATCCGGAGAAGTCGCCATATATTTTGCATTCGACGTCTATTTCAGGAAAAAGAATATTCAGCAGACGAAAGCTAAAACCGCAAATCTAATATCCCACCAAGAATTGAAATATAGGAACGAGTGCTAAGAAATTTTGGATGTATCAGCGACACATCCCTATATCTGTAGATACAGAATTTTTCCTCACATCTATAGATATTTCTTGCATCTAGAGATATATATACATCAAAACTATTTTTTTATCTGCGTCACGTTATTGATAATTAAATATTTTAATTAAAAATGTTCGGTTTTTAATTGCAAACATTGCAATTAAATTATATTTAATTTATGTTTAAAGAAGAATATTTGTCGACTTCTAAAATAACTTCATTGAAAAAGGACTATGTGCTTATTATGCATTCTGATTTTGCGGGATTATCTTAATTTTTTTATCTGAAAATAAGATTGTAAGATATGCAAATACCTTACCATATTATAAGTCCACAATAGCACGGTTACAAAAATCACCCAGATGATGAAACAAATTCACCAAACCAGATAATGGAATATGCCATTTTATTTTACAAAAAAATAGCTTAGGTAAATATATTCAAATCTTACACTAAGAAATTCTTCTGTAGAAACTTGCAACTAAAGCAGGTAAATCGGTAATATAACACTAAATTCAGCAACAGAACTTGCTCCAGAATCAAAGTTCCAAAGAAAACATCCACTCCTTTTTCAGTCTTCCAGCTGTAATTGTTTGTGGATCTCAGATCCTAAATCATACATCATCGTAACTGATATTTTTAAAGCCCCTATATTTATTGCTAAATTTCTCAAGTCGCAGAGGGCAGGCAGAAATCATTGATTTGGCAGCAATTAGTAACATTTGAAAATCTCCCATTTCTGTGGTGACACTGTCATTGCAAAAAAAGTAGTGTTGCAGATTTGTAACACCATTAAAATCAAAAATTCACAAACTAGCGAAAATAAAAAGATGATTTCTGAGAATATGACAAAACATGATCGCGATATCAAAATTTCTTACTCGAAAACCACACAATAAAAAGGTTTAACTTAAGGGTAAGTATTAATATATCAGAACTATTTAGGAAGAAAAAATGTATGCATATAAAAGAGTAAGTCATTTCTATACTGTAGGAATCTACATAATAAATGTAGTGTACTCTGATCAGTTGACGAATATGATTTAATCATTTAAAAAGATCAGAAAAATATAATTGATGGTTGATGTACTTGTATCAATGTTTGTAAAAACTGGCATTGCTAGTCGTTTTCATAAAATTATATTTGCAAACAATGTTACTTAGTGAGAAGTAGGAGAAATGAAATTTCTAGATCAATACATAATTTTTTTAAGCCACCACTCTCTACACTTTTTCCCATTTATAAAATTCGTTTATTCATCTGAAATTGAATCTCTTGACTCTTATCTTTCTCGTTTTTACCTATATTTATGTTTTGTAAAATAAATTGTTTGGAAGATGAAACACAAATTTAACATAATTTATATAGAGTATTTTTATTCAATGTAAATACATTATTTTTAACTTATACCTAATTGAAATAAATCAGTTTTTGTCTTCAAAATGGCTATGCCGATGACCCAATCTGACGCTTACAATCTTTATTTATATAAAAGTAATTAATGATTCATGAAATTTAAAATATTGAATAATCAAAAATAATTAATGAAATCGAACTATACATTGAATTTCTTTTGCTTGTAATATACTATTTAGTAGTTTGCCTTAACTGTGAATTGTTCCTTAATAGCTATAAATTTTTTCTAAGTATTTATATATCTGATCTCCATTAGGCATTTTACATAACATGGACATTTATTTTTATAAAAAATAATTAATAACCGAAAAAATTAAATATTTACTGCTCAAAGAAATTGATGAAATCTGATATTAATAGTGGATTTCATTTACTTGAAATAGTTTAATAGTTTGCCTTAACTTTATATTGTTCCTTAATTAATAATATTTATATTTGCAAAATACATGATCTCCTTTTAGCATTTGATATACCATTGGCATCGTCTATTTCATAATAAAGTCTTTTTCATTGTTAACCAAATTTTAACCACTTTGACACGAGTTCCTTTCATAAGATTATCCCAGCATAGTTGTTGACTGAACCCCACAACAAAACCTCTTCGACTTAAACAATAAGTGAACTGTCCCCAAATAGCCACGAGTTTTCGCCAAAACTCCAGAATACTTCAAAACTGGAGTGACGCGAACTATTTTCCCTCTCAAACAAATCCTTCACCTTTCAAAGCCCATTCATTGCCCGAGAAACACACTTCAAAAACCGAAGACCCATTTCCAACCCGAAATTCTCCTATTCAAAACCTCTTTTCAAAATATTCCTCATTAGAACGACTCGATCTTTTCGAGAATGCATTCATTCGAAGAGAGACTCGTCTCCAGTAATTCAAAGAACCTGTTCAGCAAGAACAACAGATGTTTACGAGCCAGGCAGCTTATGAGGTTGACGTAATTAATTTTGCAAGATGGCGCGCGTATATTGTACCTTTTGAGAAGATTTGTTGCTTGTTTTTGAAAAGCAGGCACCATCAAAAAATAACAGTGAAGCAGTTTGTATTGTTATAAATGTTTAAATAGATTCATTTCTAGAGAGTAAAAGACGTGCTTTTCTCCCTTCTAGTGTCGTTGTTGCTTATCAAAGAAAATAAAACTGAGTTGATGAATAATCCCACTTCTACTATTGTTAAGATTGTTAGAAAAATTGAGGCAATGTAATGATGCAGGCACAATGCATTCTGTTTTAATGGATAGTTAAATTATATCGTGAATGCATCTGATGGATGAAGTAGCATATGATCTTGTTGGAAATAAACGAAGAATACCTGATAAAAATTCTGCGAGCTTAGATTGTAAACTTAAGACTTGAAGAAGTAACATGTAAATGATATGATAGATTTATTTCTTTTGCTGTTATAACAGTCAATATAATATCTTACTTGGTAAAATGTTTCAAGAATTTAATCAAAAGTCAATTAGGCAATACACAATTCACTTTATTATGTTTTAATTCTTTGGGAATTGAAGGGGTATTTATACGTAGGGATTTATTATAAATGTGTTGCAATGTATTTATCATACATATATATTTTCCGGTATGTGGAATTTCGCTTAATTTAACTTAATTAAATTATTTGTCTTTAGAAATGGATAGTTTTTGTGATTTTAACTTAATTTTTGATTTTCCTTTAGTGATTTCCGATTGTTGTAATTCACATAATAAGGATTCTAATTTCAGAATATCTATTGAAAAATAATACAGCATCAGATAATAACTACATATCTTTGTTATTATAACAATCATATAAATTAGAATCTTATCAATTGAATAAATATAAACAATTTATTGAGGAAATTTCTATAAAGTAAAATGATATTTTTAGTTGAATTGCTGATATTATAACATTAATTTAAATGAAAATCAGCAATTATCAAGATAAAACATTTAAATGTTGAATATAAAGTATCATAAGCTCAAGGTTTCTATCAAAAAAGGTTGCATTTTCATATTTTTCAAGTAAATTGCTTAATTACATGGTATAAATATTTTATATCAGGTGACACCTTATAATGGCAAGTTGTTAATGAATGAAAATTGGATTTAAGGTTGTTTATTTGAAATTTGTTATTAAAATATTGTCTCGATTACTTAAACTATTGAATGGAAGCAATGGGATTAATGTAGATTTTGAGAAATTCTGTAGAAATGTATTGCAATGCATCCAGATGTAAAATTCTCTGAGATGCTCTAATGCTAATTGGTAAGTCATATTATTATAAGCAATGAATAAATTTTATTGAAAAATGCTTATTTATGAAAAAAATTCATCATTTGCTTACAACTATAAATATTTTGAATTAACTTCTCCTTTGGAATATCACAATTCAATAATTTATAATAAAGCAATTTATTCGAACTTACAAGAAAAATTTCCTTATTTTTTTCTGTATAACCAGTAGAGAGTTTAAATATGATTTTGTTACGATAATTTTTCATTTATTTGCATTGCTTAGCTGACAAAACATTATTTATAGTTTCTTTTACTCTGATATAAGAAGTATATTCAATATTGCAACAAGATTTGAAGCACAATATGCTATTTTTCAAAAACTAAATATTTAAGGAACTGAATTGTAGAAAATTCAATAATATCCAAGTTTAGAAGATAACAATGAGAATTCAATGATAAAGTTGTTATTGGTTGATTCAATAGTACTCACAAACAGTTTTTATTATTAGCTTAAGAAATGCAAATGACATTTTACATTTTATACTTAAAGTTTTATTAAATTGAACAAATATCTGATTAAGAGGAAATTAAAGTGGCACAAAAAAGCTAAAATTTGAAAAAATTAAATGCTTAGATTTGTAACGCTTATACTCTATATTTTACATTGGCCAAATTTTATCTGACTTGTGGATGCTATTTTTAAAGCTTAATAATTGAGGCTCTTTCATAAACAATTAAAAAGTCCTATTATTTGTCTTAAGGATAAAAAGGAGTTGCGAATTAATTTTTTGATTGAATAACAAAGCGGTACTTATTAATTCATAAAATTTCTAATTAACTCTAAAAGTCAATATTACAATGACTTCTATCTTTGAATGAAACGTTAATAGTAATAATTATAAAAGTAATAAAATAAAATTTTTCCTTGGTCCCTTGGCAAGATTAGACAAAAATTATGTTGTTTCAATGTTGTTCGATTAAATTTTTGATCACATAATAATATAGTATTTAACTATTGACACTAAAAGTCAGCATAACATTGAATATTTATTTTGAAATCAAACCCCGATTTAAGTAATAAAAATAATAGAAATAAATGGATCCTTAGGAGAATTATACAGCAATTATGCTTTCTAAATGCTGCTCAATTAAATTATATTATTAAATTTGTGATTGCAAATAATATTACGGTATTTATAAACCATTGACACTAAAAGTCAATATAACAGTGAGAAACGTTATTTAAATAAAAATCTGATGGTAATAATAATAAAAATAACTGAACAAAGTGATTCTGTGTTCCCTAAGTAGGATCAGACAGCAATTATGCTCTGTGCATGTTGTTCGATTAAATTTTTGATCTCGTTTTAATATGGTATTTATGAACCACTAAATGTCAATGTAACATTGAATAACCATCTTTGAATAAATTGCTGATGGTAATAATAATAAGAAGAAGAAAAGAAAAATAAAATGATTCCTTAGAAGGATTAGATAGCAGTTATTTTATTTCAATGTTGCTTGGTAAATATTTTTAGCCCAGCTATCTTTTTTAAAGTACATTACTTAAAGCCATTCCATCGTTTTTACAATATGTATCAATGAAAGAAGAAAACTAAAAAGTAAAAACTAATTATGATATGCACATATTCTTCTGTCACACTCTTTAATAGTATAATTGCTCTGTAAATTCAATTGTTTAGTACAGAAGATGGCAATATAACATAATATTATTCGTAACGACAAAAAATACTAAATGACTTCTTCAGCCATTTACAACTCGGTGCGTGCGAAAGTAACAACTTTTGGCGGCAAGTTAAGAAGAAAAAAAAAATTCGAGTTAGACACGCCAAATGCAGTCCTCTTTGTCGTAAAAAGGAAGGAATTAAGAAGAAATAATTGCCAAGAACCATTAAATTTCAATTTGCGAGTTCTTAGTCCAGGAATTATAATAAGTTTGCTCTGAGATCCTCATGAAGCTAACAGTGCCATTAGAAACACACTTCTTTAGAAAAGGACTCACGACATATAAAGAATGGAAAGGGACTAAAAACATCAGAAAAGAGAGGGTAAAAAAAATCTCTATAAATAATTAAGGGCAATTCAGAAATGTAGGCGAATCTGCGCTTGGTTATGGGCACGGAAATGACTGCAACACGCTATTTCAAACGGTTAATGCTTTCTGTAGCGTATTTTATCTCGGTGCCAGGGTAATTAAAGTTTGGCTTTAAAAAATTAGTAATTAAAAGGCTTCATAAAAATCACCTTTTAAATGTTTTCTGGAGTGTAGAGGGTGAAAAAATAATTCCGGTTTTAAAACTAATTAGAGTAGTTTGGTTTTGCAGTGATAGAATTTCTGCTTGAGGAAAATATAATAGTGAAAGATTTTTCATTTTCAAATCTCTGCGTACAAATAATGGATTAAAGGTGGGAAATTTCAAGCATTTGTATTTAAGGGTGAATTCTTTTTCATCCTTTTATAAGGAAAAAAATGAAATTATCTTTTTTGACTAGATATGATTTAATCTCGAAATTAAAAGGGAAAGTTGGAATGGATGCAAGCCATGTTAAAATATAGCAGTGTTTCACTCTAGATGGGTTTGAATTTATATATTCTCTTTTTAAATGACTGATTTACTTTTGAAGAAATAGGCTGGTAGAAAAACCTTCTGTGTGAAATTTTGTCCAAAATTTGGTAGAATTTTAAACTCATGCTGAAATGGTCGTACAAAAAATTTCGCTCTTTTACAATATTGCGTTTTGTCTCTTTGAACTCTAGCATTTTCAAATGAAATAGTTTCTAAAACATTGTGTAATTGGATAATTTTTTAAATATGGATATCATCTTACTTTCCAATGATTTGGTAATATCTACATTTCCTTTTATTATATATGATTTACGACAAAGTAAAAAACAATAATTAGTATTTTTACCGTAGAATCTCATTTAGTATCCTTTCCATCTAGCACGCGATATCCTATTTTTTAAACTTTTGGGCACGCATTTTTTTTCTGCATTAGAAGCACAGTAGTTTGGACATTTAAAAGTAGTAAATGTGACCCAAAATTCCTTTATTTCATATTTTTCATGACTTTGAGATAACTTAGAGATTTAGTGTTACAAAAAAAAATTGAATTATAAATTCAAAAAATACATTACATTCTGATACCTCAAATATATCTAAAAGGTGATTATGCTGACAGTATAGGTGATTATGCGGATACTTACCTATGTAAAGTTGCGTTAAGACGCATGTATTTTTGATGCATTATTTTGTGGTTTCTATACTGACATTTAATTAGAGAATATAAATTTTTAAAATTCATACCGTCAGTCCAGCAATACCTAACAAAGACTGAATGAAAATTATATTATTAATTAACAGTGGCTGATGCGTCTTATTGGAAAGCGCAAAATCAGTTGCCAGTAAATGACGAGGTTGTAAATTAGAGCATACTTTTAATCTCCTGAGATTCACTTTATTTGAACGAACTTCAGTGCCAATCAACTGACATGACGCTAAAGTGTTCAATATGAATCATAATAGGATATTAGGAGCCCGGACCAACTGCAGTATGACCCCATTTATCAACTTTCGGCGTAACCCGCCGAAAGAAATAATATGAAGTGTAAAGAATAATAGTGCGTGTGTAAAGAATAAAGAATAGTGTAAAGAATAATAGTGCGTGTGTAAAGAATAAAGAATAGTGTAAATAATAATAGTAAGTGTGTAAAGAATACAGAATAATGTAAATAATAATAGTATGAATGTAAGAGTATATGGAAAGAGGAAATCCGAAAAAGTAAGTAGATACGTTATAGTATTCAGAGAAAAAAGTACAGCACAAAATGCACATAATTAATACACAAAAAGTTATTTCCTGTTTTGCATTAGCATCCATAAATATATGATTTTTAATTTGTAATGCAATTACGCTATTTCATTAATTTTACTTATCCACTGAATAGAAGAAATATAATCAAAATATTGTGTAACTAACCACTTTTGGAGATCAGTCAGTGCATCGAGAATGTTGATTGTTAAAGATCAGGTAAATGTTTGAACGTAATTTGATGTTCACGATTCTCACAACAAAGTAGATAAAATAAACCATATCATTCTTCCCTAATTTCTTAAAAATTAAAGAAAATAAGACATTAAATATTTCATTCTATGAATATCTTTGTAATAATGCATTATTTCAAATTATGGAAAAAAACCATAAAAATTGACAAAATTTAGATGTAATTGCATGGTAATTAATGTGAGTAGTATCATAAAATTCTTATAATTTAATGTTTTAAAGATTTTTAAATTTTTTAAGAATTCTCTTCTTCAGTAATAGTTTTAGAATCACAAAAATGTTCCATAATTTAGTTGAATTTTTATTAATCAAAATTTACAAAATTCTTTTCCAGATTTGCTCCACTTAACAATAAACATAGCATAAAACAATACAAAATCTCGTAATTTTAGAAAAAGCGATCCACACTTATATATATAATATGCACAGTCTCGTTTATTATTTATTGAAATTGATACTTTTAGCTAAATGTGGCATTGAAATTAATTTAAGACGCAATACAGGCTTTCATTCTGTATAAGGCTTTTAAATCTTAACTAATAATCTTTGTCAGCAAGAAGAACGAAATATTATATGGAATATGTAATCTGAAATGTCTTTGGATATCTTTTTCCTTGTGATTTTGCTTTTGTTTGTCAAGACCAGAGATATTTTATCTTCTTCCATCACAAAAAAATTCACGGCAACTCGACTCATTTTGGTTATTATTTCATTTTACTTTAATTTACTTTAGTGATAAGTCATTGTAAATGACGATAAGTAACAAATTTTCCAAGATCAAATTAAGGGAATATAAACAAAAGAAAATTGTGTCAATAAATTGTGTAGATGAACGATTATAAAATGGAATAATATTTTAATTGTGGAAGTATACTACAGTACAAAAATCATTAATCAAATGCAAGTCAACAAAACCATAATTGCTTACTTATTAAATTTCCATATTCTAATCAATATAAAATAATTAATATATTTCTATTTTATTATTCTGTTGTTATAAGTGTAAAAAATGGTATATTGTTTAGGTATAACTCTGTTGATGGAATAAATAGCTGTTCAATTATAAGTAAATTTAAACCGGTTCCTATGCTACAACTTTACAAATTCAAATTTATAGTACGTGTGTTTATCACTTTTGTCAACCCTATGGTAGATTTAAATAATAAACGAACATAATAAATTAGATTATCAATTATAATTTTGTGAATAAGATCCATTTTGGTACTAGCAGAATCTGTAGGCGTTACTTGAATTCGTTTCGACGCAGCCAAGCTTTTGAAAGGCTGTCAAATCAAATTAAAAGCACAACATAATTCAGCTTCTAATTGTGTTACATTTATTCTCACCCAAGAATTTTCCAAAAGCGAAGAGAATAAATTCATCAGCTGTAGCATCGCTTGATTGAGTGGAATGAAATAACTGGAAATATTGCATCTGATGGAATTCAAGCTTCACAGAAATTTCGTCTGCAGAATGATGGCACGAACCAATGAAAAAAATGGTAATACTTGCTAAATATCTTCAGGAAATATAACTAAACGACTAATGAAATTGTGGTAATCCCAGAGAAATCTTGTTATGCGCTAAAAGGATCTTGCATTCTATGTCGATGTTGTTAATAGTTTTCCGAAATTATGGGAAGAATTGTTATGAGTTTAGGTTTAATTGAATTTTGTTCGTTCCATCAATATCAAATTTGATTACCATGGAGCACTGCAATCTTGGAGTTATAATAAATCTAATTATCAATTTGAGAAAACATAAAATAGTGGAGTGACAGTTGTTTGTATTATAAGCAGATACGAATTCTTTCAAGTATAGATTGTTTAGTTCATAATTGATTTTTTAACCAAAGTAAATGGATTCTCCATCTAATAAAAAGCGCTAGTTATTTGAATTCCTATTATAGATTTCATAATTTCAGATATGTAAATTTAAAATTAATCTTCGAAATAATAAAATAAAGGAACTTAAAGGTATCAAATCGTTCTTATTTTTATTAAATTTATTTTATACATACAATTTCATCTTTAAAGTATTTCAGAATTGTTATTTTAAATATTGCTGATTTCAAAAAATAAAGTGATGGCTAAAATTTTTACATGTATTCAAATGTAGATTGATATCTATGATCTCGTGAATTAATGTATTATTTAATTGGATACCTTAATTAAAGAAAGGAAATTATCAGTTTTTTATTTTGTGATTCAACTTTATTACGAAATTTGCAGGCCAGTGTGTCATTTAGCGAGGAATTAGAAATACTTCTATGTGGGTTGCTTAAAAACTCCCCAACAGTCACAAGATTAAGTATCAGTCAAATATTTTCGAAAACAATCCAGAATAGAAAGCAATGACCATAAATTTGAATTAAAATAAATTTTGTCCGTAAATTTTCCAATATCTTTTTGAACAATTGTAAACGCAACATTTTCCACTTATATTGAATATCTGACTTATTAACTTGACGAAATGTCCTACATCCTGGAAGAATAAATCTAAGTCCATTTAAAATCCCTAGGGATTTGGAAGAAAGTTAAAATGAGAATACCACTCAGGCTAAATCTGAAAGAGATAATACAAGCTATAGCTAAGCACTCTTTCTTATATGAAAACTTCAGAGAAAAGAAAACAAATCACAAAAAATAGAATACCAGGACCATCAATTAAACCATTTCCGTTAATACACTCAGGAATGCCAAAAAGTAAACCCACAACCGACAGCAGGATAAAATTCGACTCTATCAACCACCAATGAATCTTCAACATCACTTGCAATGTTCTTGAAGTTGAGAGTGTCTCAGACCTGATTGCATCCCAGATTCACCAGGTTGTTGCTAAATATTCAAAACTCGTACTGAAACCAGTTTGCAATTAAAATTGTGAAGATTTTCTGGTGAATATTCTGGGGGTATATTCCAAGCCTTTTTGAATCAATGTGGAAGAATGCGATAAATCCTTAGATGCCAGCAGGCCAAAATTGAGGTTTATTCATGGATAACCCTTGCAAATTTGATTCATAAAATTAACTTAGCAAAACTAGGCATAGTTTAAAGTAAAAAGGTCATTTTATAAAAAAAAATTGAGAAATTTTTCTAATGAAAAATATAATCTTAGGAAATAAATTATAATGAAAAATCGATGTGTAAAAGAGTTAATATAATATCCTTTGGGCTATTTATACGAACTCCGTTTTAGTAAATTGAGATCATAAAATATTTAAGATATAATTATGTAAAAATCATCACCATTAAATGAAGAAGAAAATGCGTAATCTTTATAATATGCGAAAGAAAGCATTAAGAAATGATGTAGTTGTAAAAGACAAAATTTACAACCGCAGTAATTATAATTTTAACTATGTCCAAAAAAGAAATTTTCTATGCTCGTATATTTTCATTATACTCTTGTTGATGATTATAATACATTTTTGCGAAAGCCCGTCAAAAGTAGAAAATTTCTGTATGGAGTATTACCCTGATCGTTTCAATTTTTTTCTTTCTCATGTAGGAATTTTACTGCTCATAGAAAGTATAGCATCATACTTTGCTAATGTAAATTATGAATCTAATGGATGTTATGAACGTTTATCTATATCTTTCAAGAAGATCAATATGAGCGTAGACATGATATCAGAGCACAGCATACATAATCATGCAGTTTAATGTTTGATGACATAAATGATGTCACTCAGCAAAAATCACTTACGATGTCACTTTAAGATTTGATGTAGTAAGCAAAGAGTATTGCATTATTTAACAAATTTAAAGAACCAACTTTGACTGGCATTCTGAAATTTCTATGGGTCTATGAAGTTTTGGAGTTATTTTGTTTCGTACTAATATCATAGCATGTTAAAAACTCAAATTGGTAAGTTTTTTTTCAAAAATGTTCATGTATTGCTCACTTGCATAAATGTCATCTGTATTTCTAAGAATTTATCCACATATTTTCTAATCATTGATATTTCAAGGAAATATATTCGATTTTGATTATTTACAGTTGCAGTTATCTGATTTAGTAAATTTGATTTTCTACCTTTTGATAATGTAAAAATGTATTTATTTATTTTGATATTTTTAAATTCATATCTCACTAATCACATTCACTTAAGCATCAGGGCTAGAATTGACTTTAAATTTGCTGTATAATTCGTATAAATTATTCTGATAACAAAGCATATAAGCATGTGACATATTAAAAACACGATAATTTCACACACACACACGCATATAAAGATTCCGCTATTTTAATGGCTCTACCAGAGGCATTTTTTTTTCGCAGACGATTTGAGATCACGATATTCGCCGTGATCTTGAAATATCATGGCGAAATTAAACTGAAAGAAGTCTATCGTAAACCCAAACAATAAGAATGTTTTTCAAATATACAAGAAAATGGCCACTAATCATGGACTCACAAGAAGTACGGACATCATAAGATGTAATTTGATACTTCTGTACCTTTTGGAGGGAATCTTTGCATAAAAAATGTTATCTGACCAAATAATAAAACCATCCGATTGAAATTCACTAAGAAGAATGAAATATTGACATACAAAGATTGCATTGCAGTCATTTGGTAAGATGAATCAAAATTCAATTTGATCGGAAGTGATGACCGACGTTATATTCGTCATCCAAAAGGCATCAGAATGGACCCCTGGGGCCAGCGTCCAACAGTGAAGCAAGGAAACGAATTAGTAATGGTCTGGGGAGCTTTCAATTATGACGGCGGCATGGATTATAGCTATGGATGAGAATTGTGGAATGGGAATATGAATTAAAATGTTCATAAACATGTTTTAGAATATGAATGCTGTCTTATGTTTTTTTTTAAATGAATAGTGGATGGATATTCAAGGAGATAGTGATCCCATGCATACCTCACCTCCAAAATTATGATGAATTCGTTAATAGCTAAGAAAATTAAAGCTTTCAGCTGTTTCCAATCTGTGACTTAACCTCAATTCCATGAACAATTTTGGGAACACATTAGAAGAAAATTCAGAGGGAAAAGTCAAGTCTTTAGATACAGAACTCCTTCATGATCTTTAATGGTAATGGGCGAAAATTCCTAGGTCTATCTTAAAAGGTTTTCTCAATTTCATGTTCAGATGTTATATCGTATTCCACAATGCAAATGATTAAGCTACTGAATGTTAAATATTGTTGTATTTCGTTACTCTCCAAAGCTTAATTCGAATAAAAATTTACAAAAGTTTACAAAAGTTAAATTATTAAATAAAAATTTACAAAAGTTAAACTATTTCAAAGCTTTCCGAAATTTTAAAATTATTTTTCCTTTATTCAAGTCTTAATTGCTATAACATAATAGGTTATTTTTTTAAAAATGGTACTTATTAATAATTTGTGATTCAGAAACTTTGTTTACATAAAAAGAAAAAAAAAAGTATATCGACACAAAACTTTTGAAAACTACTGTATCTATAATTTAGATATTAAATATGTGAATCAAACTTTTTCATCTTTTATTTCATTTATATATTTTTTTTAATTCAAATTTAAACAGCCGGAGGGACATACTTTCTCTGCATGAGTTTCCTTCAAAATTTAACTGAAAATAACCTTCATATTTGACAGTATAAATTACATGACAGTGACATTTATCTAGCCCAAAACCTTTTTGAGTTATTACATTTACAGACATTCATAGTTCCAAAAATGTATTTTTTTTTACTTAGTGTAATCTTAAACTGGTGATTCATTAAAATCTTGGACTTTTTAACGGTTTCATTTATTTTATTTTTTGGTACTCCATATTGAAAAAACAAAAGATATAAATAAAACTTTAATCTGAAATGACATTTATTGGTTTGAGGGTACTTTATTAAATTTAGTAAAACTTTAGAAAAATCCAAACTACAATATTAGATATTCAATAATTTCAGCAGAATTTTATATTTATCTATAGTGAAGGAATGCATTCGTGGTTTTCTTCAATTCAATGCCCCAAGCAATTTATTAAAGGTAATGGTTGTAAGCACATCACTAATTGCTAATATTCTAAAACTGAGACGAATATTTGAAATTCACATATTTTTGAATAATCAAATAGATTTCTCTCGTGTGAGATTAACTTGCATTACCCGCACGTCGAATTTCACACCACTGGCTTTGCTTTATGTGAAATTAATTCACATTATTCACACATATATTCATCTGCGCTTTTCCTATCATTATAGATGCTGGAAAGCACTCAGAAATCGTCAATCACCCCATTCCCTTCGAAAACATCCTGCTGCTAAGCACCAAGTTCGAGAACCATCTCCCAAGCGTGAAGACTAGGCTCTAAAAACGAGCGAGAGAAATCCCCGTCGCGGGTCTAATCCATCCTAAATTGATTAAACTCTTCCACCCCTCGATGCTTAGCTGTGACCGCCTCTCTCGTGTCCCGAACATGCCGATTTTGCTAAGGCCTCTGAAACCCGATCATGTTTCACTTACTCTTTAAAACTTCATAAATATTTATCGCAGGGAAATGCGGGATTGGTAATTGAGGAGGCACAGTCACAGTTAGCAGCATCCATCATTTAACCGCTGACAGACTGAGTCGCGCCTGGTTGCATACAGGAACCTCTTCTTCGGCAGAATGTCGTCTGCTGCTGAAGTGATAAATGTTGGTACAGGGATAGGTGAAGTCGGGAATATCTCGTTTTCAATTGCCATCCGTTTCTGTTTTGACGGGAAAACGATTTTTCCACACACCTCTTTTTTTCTCTCTGTACCCTCTAGATACAAAAAGAATTATACATTGAAAATCTCAATTATAATGTTTTTCTTCTTGAAAATTTTACAAATAAATTTCAATATAGTACCCTTAAATTGGCTAAACAACTTTTTCAATATATTAATTGAAATATAGTAGGGCTTTCAGGCTTTTTATACCAAATATTCAGAATTAATTATGGCTACTAGGTAATTTTTAAATCAAATCGAGAGACGTGTACTTATATTTTTACAGAAATTACATTAATAATGCAAATAATTATATTTTATGTTTACGTTTTCAATTAATGTCCTGCTGAAAAAACAATATGGAAACATTTGAATACAGTCAGCCGATTCTATGAATCGAATTTTATGAAATATTCTAAGTACATTAATATTCTAAAGTAAGTATTTTTTATGACCAAATCTGACAGTTATGAAATCTTGATCTTGTGGATAGAGCCGTTACATAATAAACTAACTGAGCTGAACTATAGCGACTAACCACCATCTGTTGTCACTACACATCATGGCAAATTCATGACCGGGAGAAATGTACTTTTTTTTAAAGATTTTTTTTCTGATATGGAAAATAAAGAAAAAGTAGAGTAATCGTCAAAACCTTCTACCTGGAGATTTTAACGAGTCTTCGCGTTTGAGACCTGCTATGTTTTAAAAGCGCTTTTCTGAAAAATACATGTTTGTCTGTAACAAAGATGATTCAAAAACACTTTGATCTAGATGGGTGATATTCTGCATACAATCTTTACATCAGACTTGTAGATTTCTATCGAATTGTGAGCAAAATATATTCAAAAGAAATCTGTCTGCCCTGATATAAGTTAGCATGATAATAACAAAACGCAGACAGCAAGAGGTGTAAAATTTGGTATACAGATTTAGCATCTACATTGTAAATACCAACAAAATTTTAAACTAAATTCAACGAAAAATTGCTGTCTGTTGGCCTATAATTTATGAGACATATAAACGCGATAATTCAAAACCGCAGTGACTTAAATATATCTAATTTAGCATAAACTTTAATGATTACAAGTGCAGATTTTGGCAAAGTTTTGTTTCAATATGTTTAGAAGAACGCATCTAAATCCAAATTTCGTCACTATCGTATTCCGAATATTAAAGAGTATGTGAGAAAGTTTAAGGAGATCATTTTTTGGCATATCTTATTACTTTTTTACTTGCATGAAGATTAAATCATTGTTTTTTCTTATTAATGACGAAGCATTTCTGAAGCTCCTATACATTTAAGAGAGGAAAATCTTTTATCTTTAAATGTTGATCTATGCCTGATCGACTTTTAAATTTCTTGTCTTCTATACCGCGAAATAAATACATATTCACTGAAACTTCCAAATAAATCTTCAATTTTTACACCTAAGCTGTTAAATTCCTGCATATATACTCTATTTTAATTTCCCTTACACACATCATTCTTAAACGTAGAACTTTTCTAAATATATTAAAAATAAAAGATACTGAAAACATGAAAATAAAGAGAACCAAATAAGGGCTTTTAATGAAGTAGAAAAAATTTTTTTTAGGTTTCATACTATAAATTATTGAGTATTGATATTATAGATATTGACGTACTAGTTTTTGATAATAAAATAGACTGTATATGTCTGATATTCTCCCTCTGTTTTCTTTATAAGCGTACACATAGATGGAATTATAGTTTTCAAATCTACAATTAAATCGCTTAGCTATAAATTATTTGCAAGATGTACAATTTCTTTATATAAAAATATTTCGATAAGCTAAACGCAAATTACATCATTATAATTATTTCCACTAAAACATTAAACTAAAAATTTAATCTTAAAATAGAAGCTTTAATAACAACAATTACTAAAGCTGTTACTTTAATTAAATGAAAAATTAACAATTTTATTGTTATAATAAATCAGTAAACTAACAAATCTCTGCTTGCAAAATATTCAAATTCTGCTTCTTTATTATACCAATTTTTTCTTTTTTTTTCTATATCGGAAATTTTTTTTTTACTAACCAGTATAATTAGACAATTTAATCATAATTTCACTGAAATTTGCATTCACTCCTTCTGACAACCCTAAAGTGTTATCTTTTTAGATTTCTTTTTTTATTATACTGAACTGTTTTATTTTCAAAAGGTTGAAACAAAACCCTGAATGCCTTTGGGACAATATTAAGACAAAGAAAACGGAGTAGCAGTTTTTTTAAAGTTTTTAGATTAAATAATTCTTAAGCATGCTTAAGTAATTTTTCTTTTAACTTTAATTAAAAAATAAAGAAATCTAGTTGCCTTATTCTTTTGAAGATGCTCCTCAGTTTCCAAAGAACAGTTTTACATAGTGTAAACAATTTCACTTCTTCATCACCTGGAACCTGTATTTCTTTTTAAATAAAATGTTGTATTTGCATTCTAAGAATATGTTGAGATTATTTTAATTAAAATGACAGCCATTTGAATACACATTTCATATGTATATTTCAGAGCTATTCCAATTTTTTGTACATCTAAATTTTGCTCTTAATTTGCCTTATCTTCGTTGATATAAAGTGGGAAAAGAATTTTGTTTCTTTTTCATAAAAAGAAAAGTGGAATCTTTCGCGAATTTTAAACCCGGATGTAAGAATTATTTTGCATTCAAATAGACCTTTTTGTTCTCTATTGACTCTGAACTATTTATCATTTTAATTCCAACTTCTTATATTCACAATTATTTCTTTCTCTTCTTTTTCGGGTTCTTTTCATTGTAGCAGTTTGAATAATGCATAAATTATTATTCGAATACAATTTTCTAATTCAAACAAAAAAGTAGAAGTTGAGTATTCGTTAACATTTCTTTTAAAGAAAATGTTTCTTTCTTTCTTTTTTTAGTATTTTTTTTAAAATGTATTAACTTTAATCATAAATACATAAAGAAAACACACCGATATGTATTTCTTTGAAATTTTTATAAAGAAAGACTTTTCTTTTGTTAATGCTCTAGTAATTAAATTTATGAGTTCGTTCCTCGTTTCAAATGCATATGCATTTAATTGCATTTCTTTATCACTCTCACAATTATTTTAATTATAATATTCGTGTCTTGTAAGTTTTGTTTCCTCCGTTTTCTTCGATAAAGGATTCATTCCGAAATATCATGGCAGGAAATGTTTTGATTTATTTAATATTTTTCTTTATATCAGAAGGCAGCTTTCAGAATTTATCTTATTTTCATTATTTGAGCAAGAAAGAATTATTTATCAGGAAACTTAGTTTTTGCAATAAGCAATTGTTATGTTTGGTTAAAAATGTTATATTTACACACGTCTATTTACTAATAAAAAGTGTATATGTGTTTATTTAGAGAAGAAGCATGAGTGCATTGTTTGGGCTGATATAAATGTAACTTTGGAGAGGGGAAACATGCACCAAGAAACAATTTTATGAAACATTTGTTTTTCTTTAAATTTTACTTAATTTGTAAATTAAAAATTATAGCTGAAAAAATGAATTTTTATACAGTTTTAACATTTAAAAACTATTTTTAATAATATCAATCTATGCATTTTTTTAAAAAAATTTCAATTTAAATTAAAAATTATCGATGAAAAGAAAAATAATTTGCATACAATTTTGAAATTTAAAACTTTTTTGTTGAGATATCAATTAATGTTTATTACTTAAACTTTTTTCTCGGCTTTTTAAAAATAATTCATCCATATTTTTTTTATAAATAATATTTGGAGGAGGAAAGAAATTTCATTTTTTCCAAATGAAATTCCTATCTTTTTCGACATTCTTTAAGTGCATTTAAGCGTGTAAATTTCGTCAGCTGTTGAAAACTAAACAAGAAGCATAATCTTGTATATTATCTATGCTGTTTGCATTAATAATCAGAAAATCAATTTTAAATACCCTGTAAGACAAAGAGTAATTCTATTTGGAAGTAGTTTACCTTATAGTTAATTTTTACTGCCACGACAATACTTTATTTCTTGAACTCCGATAGAAAAATTTATTTTGACAATAACCTTGCACTTACTTCTCCGACTCAACACTGAGGTACAAGGAAAGTTCTACATAATCGGACCGCTGAGCTAACGTTGACATAAATTAAGGTTGAATCCTTAAGTTCATCACCGGCCATGGTATAATCCCTTCAGTAAGAGGTCCCTACCGTCATCGATAGGGGGTAACCACCCTCAAATCATTTATATAACCACTTGGGTGACGAAAATAATCATCATAACAGAATTTTCCCCTTATCATATTTAGATATCACCCCCCAAACAATCATCATAGCAGAAGTTCCCCATTATCATATTTAGATATCACCCGCCCCCAAACAATCACCATAACAGAAGTTTCCCATTATCATATTTTGATATCCCACCCCAAACAATCATCATAGCAGAAGTTTCCCATTATCATGTTTAGATATCACCTCTCCCAAACAATCATCATAACAGAAGTTTCCCATTATCATATTTAGATATTCCCACCACTAATGTGCCTCAGTTAAAATATTAAAAGAAAGGCTGCAAACCAATTTTTATATAGAATCGGTGTAAATGACTTTTTTTTACAAACTTTGAATTGTAAAAATATTTTGTTGAGAGGACTGACTGCAAAGATATTCATAGGAATATTAATTAAAATTAAATTATGCCCATTATTAAAAAACTATCCGGTGGTTTCCAAAATCATCCATTTGCTCATTACAAAACTGCGTTCGTAAATAAGAATTAAAGAAAAACCATTTCATATTTTTCATTATTGAGAGCATGATATTGTGTTAGCTTGAGGGTTTTGGAGCCTCAAAATGTGAAAGCAACAAATTGTCTATTTAAACCTTTGTTTTATTTTGAAATTGGCTTTCACAGTATAGTTTTTTATTTTTCTATTGTCTGCTAATGTATTTTTGTTTTGGAGTCGGATCTCACTATATAGCTTTTGAATTATCTATCGTCTGTTCTTTTAGTTTTCACTTGGTAATCGCAGTATAATTGCCTAACTCACGAAACATTTTAAAAAAGAAAACCAAGCAAGTTAAAATATTGTTTGTTTAATCAATAAAGATTGTTGGTTCGGGGATAATTTCACCTAATTAAAATAGGTTATTTGTAAATAATGCAAAAGATCGTCACATTTGGCGATTTATCGCCAACTAAAGTTAAAAATTGATTTTCAAACTATATATTTTCCTAATTTTTACGAATTGCTTTAATTAATTTAAGTCATTAACTTATTTAAACAGGTTTGAAACAATTACAAGACTTCTGTATCGTATCATTATTTAGAAAAACGATTTTTTTCCATTTGAAAATTGGTCGAGCTCCAAAACATTTCCAGCTTGAAAATTTGATTATATATATATATATATATATATATATATATATATATATATATATATATATAAAGAGAGGGGGGAGATGGACCAGGATAGAGATAGAGAAAGTATAGTGATTGTTTCGAACCGGCTTAAACTGGCTAATGACTTAAATTAATTAAGACAAATAATAATCTGAAAAATAATAATGTTCTCACATGATAACTTGAAATTTACGACAGTAGATTTTATTTATTTATTTTTTCTACTTATTCTGATGTTGTTGTTATCGTACCCGTGTTACAACGAAAAAGGGGTGCAGTAGTTTCTGTGGGTAAATACACCAGAGCACCCGATGTCAGCTCATTGAAAATGACACACGCTTCCTTCGAATATCTTTTGTTCGATACATGTAGTAAAATATTTTTCATGAGAATGTATACTATATATACACATACAGAAGCCACACATTTAAGAAAAAACATTCGGAGCGATGAATGCGGCCATGTTAAAAAAATATGTACGATATTTCAAGTTATTAAAATTTCAATCACTTATAAATCCCTCATTTATTACGATAAATAATATCGTTATTAGTCACAGAAGCCTTATGCCTTGAGTCGCCAAAATTGCAAAGAAATAATGAATATTTTAAGAAAGCAACTTCTTAGATAAATTCAATACAATGAAGTAGATACGATGAAGAGATTTGTTAAATTTAACTGAGAGAAACCGAAAAGCCCTGAAGGCTAACTCTAAATGCGAAGAATCCAGTATGACAACTGTTAAAATGGAAAAATCTTTGTTGTCTTCTCGAAAAGTGTTATTTCTACGAGAAGTACCCCCGAGGGTTTTGTCTATTGGGAAGAGAAAGAAAATAGGCCGACTTCTATTACTTTAAAATGAATAAACTTCTTCATTCATTAGCGTTACATAAGAGCATATAAAGAAGTCTTGGCAAAAACATCAAATGCATTAAAGTTTTTAATAAATTATAATTGTAATTTGTTATTGTTGATGTAATCGAGTATTTAATATATTTATGAATTTCTATATAAATACGAATGAATATATATATATATATATATATATATATATATATATATATATTCATTACTTCATTGTTCGTCATTTACTTTTCTTTTATATATTTTTATGACGCAATCGGTTGTAATGGTATTATACGCTTTTGCCATTTCCATAATATTTCATTTCTAACCCCTTTTACTTCTTAAGTATGGCAAGTCAACCCACCAGGTTACTATGATACAACAGTAAAAAATACTTTCTGAAAAATTTCTATCAAATCGGTTTAGTCGAGCATCATGTGAAAAATGTACTTAAATTAATTACTGGACACCTCTTACAGGAATCCCTGCATTACAGAATGTGCATGATCTGAAAGCTAGTAGAATTGAAAATTTAAAGAATATTTTATGTTTTAAGCATTTTAATCAACTTATTTTCAAGGGTGTTTTGACAGTTAATTTTAGCAATGAAGAAGGGACAGAGACGGAACAAGCGCTTTAGTAGTGGGTTATGGGGATTGACTAAGGTTGAAAATATCTTTCCTTTGAGAAGGTAATTTCACCTCGTCATCCATTGAGCTAGTTAGATTTTGTGTTCTGTAAGACTCTTATAAAGGCTCAGATATGCATTTCTAGGTATGGAATATCAGTTATTACACGTATAGAGTCAGCATGTTTTTCACGAAATTGGTTTCTTATAATCTTATTTCTATTTATATACCTTTTATTATACATTTAAATATAGTGCCATTTTGATGTTCATCGGTTTCTACATTTTTAGGCGATTTTTATTTAAATTTTTTATTTAGTATAATTGAAGATTTATAAAATCTTGATAATCCTCAAAACAGATTTCTGAAATTAATTTTAATAAAGATAAAGAAACTGACTGAAAAATTTTAGTAATTCATTTCTTTCTATTTATGAAAGTATTGTATTAGTTAAGCCTTTAATAATATCAATCATTTTTTTGTAATACATAAAATTCAAATTATAAATGTTTCTTTCTGTAGCAAACGTAGTATTTATGAAAATATTTTTGCAAAAATAGAACCCCATCTAAAGATAAATTAAGTAGTTTTTTACTGTGATTATATTTTTGAACTTCTATTCTTGCACTGTTGAAACATAATGTATTATAATTAATAATTGGTGTTATGAATCTAGAATTAATCTCTTTCATTTCTAATTTTCCTATTGTAAAATTTTAAAATGTATTTTTAAACATTTTGTAAAATTGTCATCAGATACATTCACCAAATAAACTTATCATTTAAAATAAAGATAAATTTTGTTTAAGCTTCTTAAAGAAAGATATTATTTTGTTACAGTCATTTAATGCGAAATTTTTAAATAATGAATATTTAACTAATCATTATAACAAAATGTCAGATTATTATGCTGTGCCTGATTGAATTCATAAGCTAATTAAAATTTAACAGTTTAAAATGAAGAAAATTCGTTAGAATTTTATCGGAGGTTTTCTAATTGTCTCAGAATATTCATTAGTATGTGCCTGATTTCAGTAAAAAGTTTGCTTAGTGAATTCATTTCTAGATAAAGAAACACATTTGAGCAGTTTTATGTTTATTTTAAATCAAAACACGAAAATAAGTGAAAGGAAATATTGTGGCATATATCAAAGATTCTTTTACTTCGAAAATAATTATGAATTTAAAATTTTTATAATGCAACTTATATGTTTTGATAAAAAATATTAATATGTTAATAATATAATATGTTAATAATAAATAAATAGTATACAAAAATAAGTACTGGTATGCTTATTTATATTTCTGTTGTAGTATGCATTATAATTCACTGAGTTATGTTTACATGGAAGACAATGATAAATACGCTCTGCACTTATGTTTTTGTATTTTCTCTTAATATTTACTTGATACAACTTGGTGTTGAGGAACATTATTTAAATAATCATTTGTACAAAGGATTAGCTCATAATCAATATAAAGCCATCTATTAAGGTGGTTAAGAAAGTACAGAAGAATTCAACAGCCCGATAAGGAAAAATAACCAAATGCCAAATGGATGAACCAAAAATCCCCATCCATCTTTCTGCAAACAGACAGCATAAAACCTCTTGCGATAACAGATATTCCACCCTCACTGAAATCGAGTAAATTTGAAAGTCGTAATGTTTTGGGAGTGTTCATTAATGCTGTTGATACTGCTTCGTTCAGTGGTGGCGAGGTGCTCGACTGTACATGCACCAATATTGTAAAGCGTGATTATTGTAAAGAGCACTTGAGAAGATAATTTAATAGCTGGTGTTGAGTATTCTTTTTAATTGTAAAATCTTGTTGAATAAAGAATTTTCAATCGTTATCAAATCGCCATTTATACACATTCTAGTATTTTCTTCGATTTATCTTCCTGAAATTCTTAGCGATTCTATCGTTATTTTTTTCCATTACTAAAGTATATTTAAATTTTAAATTGCTATATTTTTGTGTTTGAAAAGAAGTTATAATTTTAAACATTATTTCTTTATTATTAAAAAATGGTAAGGATATGGTATATTAAACTTTGTATTTTCTAAAGAGATGAATGTGATCTGTAATTGTTGGTCATTATCAATTAACACTGAAAAATTTTGAAACACCTATTAAAAACTGTAAGCCTCTTTAGGAAAACACGGTTAACTATTATTATTTTTTACGAAATATTTCAGAACAGATAAACTGGTTTAAAGTAAGACAGTCTTCATCCTTTTCCACAACATGTTATTTTAAGAGATTCGATTTTAAAGAGCGGATAAACTCGTTTGTGCCGATTCCGTAAATGTCACTCAAGAAAATACTATTTTTTAATCTGAGGGATAAAAAGAAAAACTCCTCTATCACATTTCACATTTTTTTTCTTCTCCACGAAGATCCAATGAAGTACTTTCTACAGAGACGAAATGGGATGTTTTTTTTCTCTCTCTCTGTTATAAGCTGTTTGTAAAAGACGGCATTGAAAAACATAATCCCAGCAACTACGCTCCTCGTCTTTTAACAGTTAGGATTTTAAACGAACTTCCAAGTGCAGGTATTTTATTTTATTTTTTCATTTGTTATGTAGCCTCCTCCTCCTCTTTCTACAATCTTTAAAGAAACTTCAACTCCTACCTTATCAACTTTAACCTGCGGCAAGAAAGTTCAGGTCTCTCTTTTTCGATTTTTTTTTTTTTGCTTCCTCTCTTTCCAGTCGATTTTTTTTTTGTGCTTCTTCCTTTTGCCTTTACTATACAATGTCCACAATTTTCCGGCTAGCGATTTTTTTTCCTACTCTCTCTTTTCCTTCCTGCCACGGAATAGTTGTTTTTGTGAAAGTAAAAACTCACCAGTTCTTATCAGGAAAAAGGTGAAAGCAGCAAATCTTTTACTTTAGTCGTTTTTCGGGAACCGTATTCTCTCTATTTCACTTCGCTTTTAAACAGCTTCAGCAGATTTTTTTTGAAGGATCTTCAATTTTTTTTCTCTATCCGCGAATCCATCCTAAAAAGTTAAGCCGATGTTATTATGAAATTTGTAAGTTTCTGTAGTATCTGTGTCAAGCTTGAGGGCAACTAAACTTCTTTCAAAGTAACTATCAACAAGTACTGGATGTAAACTGATATACATATGTATTTATACATTTTATAACAGAGAGATCTTCCATTAGGCAACTTCTCCTGCAGAATGTAGTTTGAAATACTTTGGATTTTGTTCTTTTTTTTCTCAATTTTCTTTCATAAGCTAAGCGAACAAGAATTTTTTGGTGTCCTATTCGTCTAGCCTCCAATATCTGATTTATTTTATATATTGGCAATCTATGAATAATAGCTATTAAATCAATGCATTCAAACTATTTCCCGATCTATAGATTAAAACATTATATTATTTCATTATATTGACATTACATGACATTATATGTCATGTAATGTCATATAATGTCATTATATGACATTATATATGTATGTATTCTTTAAAATACATATTTTCTCTCAACAAGTAGGAAGAAGGCATGCATGGTTGAGTTAATGTCTAACACAACTTTTATGCAACATTCAACAATGGTTATATGATCTAGAGAAAAAAAACAAAGGCAATAACTGGTGATATACTTGATCCAGAATAAAAATCCAAAGTCAGTCACTGGTAACTACCACATCGTTTAGCGTTTGCTTTTACTATACAATGTCCACAATTTTTCTGCGAGCGATTTCTTTTCCTTCCTGCCATGGAATAATTATTTTTTGTGAAAATAAAAACTCACCAATTCTTATCAAGAAAAAGGTAAAAGAAGCAAATCTTTTACTTTGGTCGATTTTTGGAAAACGTATCCTCACTCATTCTCTCTTCTCACTTTTAAACACCTTGAGCAGATTATTTCCAAATCTACAGATTAAAAATTATTGAAATAAAAATTATTAACATATATACTTTTAAATATATATCTTCATTTAATAAGAGATAACAACCTTTACAAAAATAATATAGTAAGTTAAAAATGATTATGTAGCCAACATAAAAATGCTCAATTATTCAACAGTGAAGAGAATGGCAAAAAATGTTGGACAACTAAGAGTAAATGCGCTTTTCAATATTTTTCTTCCCTTTTTCGCCTTTCATGACTTGAAACAGGCTAAAATCAGCAATTTCTTGCTCATTTTGAGTAAACTTTTTTTCATTTAACTGATTTCTACCAAACCATATTGTTACGGATTCCCTATCCTAATCCACCGGGTTCGTTTATCTTTATCTGTATAGTGGTTGTATATGGTGTGAGAAGGGATGATGGCACAATGATCAGCCCTTTAGTAGAAGACACAAAACAGACGTTTATTTTCAGCCGAGACGAACACACAGCAGAACACAATAATGACAGTAGCTCACAAGTAGTAACAATATCCACAGCACTGGCTATAGTACTCGACGCTGCTTCCTTAACAGATTAAAAGAAACACAGCTCAGTTCAGCACTTGCTTGGTTCCGCCACTTCCTGTCTTTTCCTCTGGAGGACTCATTATCTGACGTCGATTCCAACTACTCTAATTCATGTTTACTCGGTTGACCAACGATGCACTTCTGAATTCAACCGTTCAGCTTCGACTCCCACTTCGGGCCGCGGTGGCCTGGGGTAAGGTCTCGGCTTCGGAACCGGAGGGTTTCAGGTTCGAGACTCGATTCCACCGAAGATCCGTCGTATGAGGGGGTCTCTTGCACGTTAAATCTGTCAGGCCAAAGTCCTCCCGCTGGTGTGGTGTGGAGAGGGGGGTGTCACTTCAGTTGTCGTCCTCGTCATCTGACCGTTGTTCAAAATTACGAGGTCCGTCCCAAAATAGCCCTCGTGTTGCTTTAAACGGGACGTTAATATAACTGAACTGAACTGAACTGAACAAATCGACTCCCCCTTCAAGACCTCCCCATTCAGGTCTTTTCTATTGAGCATCGCGCTTCTTATCTTCACCCGATTGATTGATCGTTCAGCATATCTTGTCTCCTCAACACCGTAGACTGGCTGAATTATATATATAGCAGCGCGAGGAGAGGCTAAAATCTTCTGGACCAATCAGGAGCATTCTGGGTGTATCTCGGCTCCTAATGGACGGAAAATTCTCGATGTTTCGGGTATTGTCTATTTTGTCTCCAATTGGTCTCGCCAAACCCTGGGATCTCTGACGTCACACCCATTCACTAATCAATACAGATTATTATCAATCTGCCTTCCTTACAATGGCAGTATTAGCGCGGGAAAGCAAAATTACAGGTTCGAAACAATATATATCTACCTAAATATCATCCATCATTCAGGGGCAATTGCAAAAGACAGGTTTGATGCTTTAATTTCTCCGTTTTGCTCAAATTCATCTTTTTTCATCTTTACTATTTATCATAGTAATTTCAAGTTTTCATTATTTAAATTACTGATGTATGTATCAATAACCATAATTTTCTGAAACAGAATTGATCACGCTAATTGAAGGATGGGCCAAAAATGCAAACAAAAATCCTCATATCATTAAATTATTTTCAAAATATATAATCAGTTACAAGATTTTGAAATAGAAAAAAAGAGGAAAATAACAATGGGGCTTATTTTCTTCATTATTCTGATAAATTTTATTCATCATTCAAGCTTTTCATTTAAAATTGCAATGTCATAGTAAATGTGATCATGTTTGTCGTGTGTGCACAGAAAATCGAAAGTCAATATCTCAGTTAAATCCACTTATCATGATGTATTATAAGCAGTAAATCTTATCGTTACTTCTGTGACGAGGATAATGCTTTTATCATTATAATATTCCATGATATTGTTAGATAGTTCACGATATTGCTCGACCTTTAGAATATCCTATATGGTATCGTGGATATATCATTTAATTTTTATGCAAAATAGTGTAAGGCTGTAAACAGTCTTAAAGGTTAATGTTTAAAAAAGAATAATTATAAAATTTCGATGTCTGCACAGAATTGTTAACCTCTTGTTAATTCTCTTGTTAACCTCAAATGTTGATAAGTACGAAATGGATTAGTTTTCATTTAAATTTTTTATCATGAATTAAAATATCGGTTTTGCTCCCAATTTTCAATCAATTAAGGACTCTTCATTAAGATGCGTTTTAGAATCTTTTTAATAACTATACATTTATTAATGCGTTGACCATACATTTGTCTAGATATAAAAAAAGTGAATTTCCAAACAATTAGATTCGTATAACCGAAATAAAAGTCTTCAAACTCCTCTGCATTTACCAGATAAGAAAATCGCACTATTCCAATGGTAACTAGGTAGTGAACAGAAGGTTTAAAGTGTTAATTCAACTGGCGAATTGTTATCAGAAGTACTTGAATTGATTTTATTTTGTTCTATTTACTATAATGAGCTAACATCGTGGCATTTCATTTTCGCAGTTTCATTCCTCTAAAACAATATTTTGAACATGTAAAAACTTATTGATTGTTATAAAAAAATAACTATAAATTTCTGATTTAAACAGTTGGCAAAACTGACCCAGTATTTTTATTTAGTGTTATTTGTGTTATAAAATGTGAAGTTTGAATGCGCAACGGGGTTAATATGATTTATTTAAAAAAACTGAGAAACGTATTACATTATTGAGAAATGTTTAGGTATCATTTGTTAAATATTTTATCAAAAGATTAAGTTTTTATTATATTTTAGAGTAAACAAAAGTATTGTAAAATACTCTTAGAGAAAATCAGTTTACTACATTTTTGTACATTAATTTATAAAAATAAAGATTTGATAAGTCAGCATAGTGAGTAGTTTAACGATTTATTCCTTATTTATTAATGTCTAATATCAGCAATTCATAATTTCAGCAGTAAAAAGGCATAATCTGTTTTTTTTAAATTTAAATAGAATAATATATCTTATGATATGCGCTGTTAACTTAAAATACGAATAGATGCTTTATTTAATAAACTAATATATAGATATATTTAAATGTCAAAGTCAATGTTCTATAAATTTAAAGCAGAAAAACTATTAGAAGGAAAATATTCCTCGGATTTTAATAAGTCTCAAAACTAGCAAAAAAGATTGCCTTTAGTTAGAAAATTTATATTCTATAAATTTTTTATAGAAACATAATCTCCGAATTTCTGAGAAATATTTTCGATCGATTTTATATCCTTAAAACTTAATGTAAATCCCTATTGAGTGAAATTTACTTTCACATTTAAAATTATTTGGCCCTATTTTACTTAAATCTTCAAGTAAAGATTTTTTCTCTCAAAATCGTAGAGAAATAATCTTTAATATTTTCCTTTATAAATACATTTTCTAAGTTGCGAAATAGATATTTAATTCCATTAACCATTCTATTATTTACTATTTTTCGCAGAATCAAACTGGTTTAAAACTAGATTTATTTTCGAGGCATTTGATTTATATTTTCATAAATTTTATTCAAGGACAGAACATAAATTGCACATTGTTCACAAACGTACAGGTTAAGTTGCTTTATTATTTTATTCAAGAGTCATTGGTTTACCTCAAACGAAACCTCGGAAGCAGAAATAAAAAGTAACGCCGAACTAACTGAATAAAAAATAAAAACAAAATGGCGTCGCGTGTCACGAACCGAACAAAATACGACGACTGAAATAGCCCATTTTTTTGTCACAGTGGAAACGATAGTGACGGGAAGGGAGTAAAAAAAGAGCGGAGAGAAATAAAAAAATAAAAAAGAAACAATTTCAACCACCCGCACACCTGCTAGTGTGATGAAATTTTATTACCGTTACTTCGGCATTCTGATCCCTTTTGTTTGGTTCTTTTCTTTCGTGCTAAAGAAAATGGCGACTGGCAGCTGATAAACACTCGCAAAGAAAAGATTAGATAGAAAAGTTTTCTTCTATTGCTACACAAGTATGTTTTTGCTTCTGGAGAGATTGTTATGATCGTTAACCATTAAACCTTTACATTTGCAATAATGTTTAAGTAAAATATATTTTATTTTTAAGACATTCGTTTTTCAAAGGAAAAAAAATCCGTTAATTTCAGGAATATTTTTCGTAACAAATGGACATCATAATTTTAAGATATACAGATCATATAGTGAAATAAATCTTGGCTTTCGATAAAATCGCACTTTAAAATATTTTTAGTTGAAGTAAGATAATTTTTCTTCAACTAAATGCTTCGATTCATTAAAAAAAATATTTGAAACTGAAATGCTTGCTGTCTGTGTTCATTTTGAGACAACTGGTATTTCTAAAATGTAAACTAAAATAACTATAAATTTCCCATAATTCTATGTATGCATGTATAATAATTTCTTCATCAAATTGTAGTTTTTTGAAGCAAATATTGTTGAATAATATGTTTTTCATGCGATTAATAACTGAAATCTTTTACGCTGACTCAATTAAAGTTAATTATAACACATTTTCGGTATTTTCATATCAAAAACATACCAGAAAAAATTGGCAAATTAAAATCGCGTAAGATTGCACGGTTCATAAATATTTAAAACAATTATCAGCATAAGTGTTAAATATAACTGATGGATTTTTTCCCGCCTAAACTTTAACTGCATCCACAATAGTATCTGTTTAATATTAAGTGTTGCCAATGGTAAGATGTTAATAATTAGTTCAGCGTACGGCTGATAGGCAAGTATCTTTTTCTCTTACTTAACAATTTTAAAAAGGATATCCCCTCAAATCGTGTTATAACAGCGAATTTCTCAGCTGTTAGACATTAATTTTTGGCTAGAAAAATATTCTATATATGTAAGGAACTATATTTCATATTTTCTTGAGTCAATAAACGTATTATTGAATATTCATTTGGTTTCTTAGCCTTATTAATCACATTGAAATATGTTATAATTTTCTCGAAGTATCAGAATTTTTGAAAAAAAAAAGGTTTTACTGTTTTGTCGAAAATTGCATGAGATATGGCTTTCTTAATCCCATTATTTAAAAAAAAATATTTTGAAACAATGTATGTTTATTAGGTGGTATTCAATGTAACCTTCCAAATCATCTAAAACTTTGGATTAACTTGATATTTGAAACTTCTTCTTAGAATCTATCTGATCATTTTAGTAGCCCTCGTGTTGCTTTAAACGGGACGTTAATTAACTAAACTAAATTAAAACTGATCATTTTAGTTTCTGAAGAATTGAACTTTTTTATTTAAAATGGTTGTGCGAAAGGTATTTTAATAAATTTGACTATTTAACTAAATTTGACTTGGAACACAGATAAACTGTATAAAGTTTTAGATTTCCAAATTTTTTAGTTGTATATTTATTAACTTATTGAATCTGAAACATCATATAAAGTAATTTTCTAATTGGAAATTAACTTTTCTAATGATATAGCGTTTAGAAATTAACTGTTGGAATCATAATAGATTGTACATTTGGCATATAACATCAATATGTGATGAAATAATTTGAACAATGAAGTTGTGCATAATAAATCATATTGCTAAATATTTCAGCATAAGAAATTTTGGTAGAATTTCAGAAAAAAAATCCCTTTTACAGCTTAGTCACATAATAAAGGATTTATATACATTCTTGTTCTCAAATTACTAAAAAAAGGCACGTATTTCATTAAAAAAATTAAGTGGATTATTCAACAGAAAAATTATTCAGTCAAATTAAATTTTAATATGTATTGAAATTGATGCCTTCTATTGGAGATTTTCTGATAATACAAATGAGTGAATGTACAATTTGGCAATTCAGATATTTTTATAAAAACAAAAGTCTTATAGTTACAATAAAATTCATATCTTCACAGTGACGGCTTAAACAGGTAAATTATATCTTGTATAAGTTAAAGGCAGCTACACTATTCATATATATGAATTCTCGGAAAAAATCAGTCGTGAACTAAGTGTAATTCATTAATATCCCTTTTAGGGCAATTAAAAAAACAATCTTAATTATGGTAGTAAAATTTTTTTATTTAAATTACATCAAAATGTTTTGAAATGAGTGAATGATTATTATATTAAAAATTATTACATAAAATATAATATTAATAAGATCATCAAATCTGAATCAAGCAATTCTAATTTAATGGGATTTCTTACATGTTCTCATATAAAACTAACAGTAAAACAAACTGCTTCCCTTTTTAAATACTTAAAAATTGGTTACAGTTGTAGCTATCCATTTTTTGCATACTGCAACCTTTTTAAATAATGAATTAAAATAAAATAATGCATGTACTTAATTGTCAAATATGCGACATAACTGATTACACTGAATAAATTATAATGACTTAGGTACTTAACGTAAGTAGCAACAAAATCTCCCCTTTTTTATGCGTGATAAAGCAAATCATAATACTCGCCGAAGAAGTGTCTTCATTACTAAATTAATTTATTATGATCATTAGTAACATTTTACGTAATGCATTCCCTCAAGAAAATCCGATAGAAAAGAATACGAAAAAAGAACTTCTTTATAAAAGACATACATTACTTATCCTGTATTAGAAGACGTTTACTTCCAAAATGGCATCTTCTGATAAACGAGCAGATGTTCGTGCGAAAAAAAAAATGCAAACAATAAACAAAAAAGTAAAAAATGCAGACGAACTTTCCTCTTGGATCCAGTAACAGACTTCTCCCAAAGAACTTTTCTTTAGGAAGTGCCATTTATTTTCTAACTGTGACCGTGCTCGCAGATCACGGTGGACGTCGGCATATATAATTATTACTTTGTCGCTAGGTATAATTAAGTTTAAAAGTTCAGGTTCTATATCTCTCGGTTGTGCAATGGTTATTAATTCTTTCTTCTTCGTAACCGTGTGACACAAGTAATTATTCACTGGAGGGGACTTGGGAATTGTAGGTAACCGGATTTGCTCCAACAACAGAATTGCAGTGAGATCTGATCTAAGAATAGGATTATTTTTGTTTCATGTGTGGAGCGTTGATTTTCTCTCTTTGCCTTGAGAATTTTGTATTTTATGTTTGTTTATTTCTTTGGAATGTGTATTAGTCGCATTTCGAAGAAAATTTTAACATTTATTTGTTGTTTATCAGAATCCATTAGCTGCTGGAGGAATTGAAAATTAATTAATGATTTTTAGGAATTGATTCCTTTTTAATGTTGAAAATATCATTGTACTTTTCAAGTGTTCGAAACAAAATTACGAATTTTTAGTATAATAAATAATATATAAAGAAGTTTTTATAATAATAACTATATAATGTTTTATATTATCTAGATCCAATCATTGATTTCATAGACTATAGTTTCAAATGACATCCAAATTAGCAAAATAAAAAAATTATATCCTGTTCGCAATATTTTTGCCTTTTTCTCCTAAACGTAATATAATTATTTAGCTCCTGGACAATATAATTGTTGACACAAGAGGTATCTCCCGCTCCAAAATGTCTTATATTTTATTTCAAAGTCCATGACTGTTCCTAAACTCAGATTCTCATCCCAATTTCGACTCGCAGCTAAAGGCCACTGAGTTTAATTAAATTATGTCTTTCTATCATAATAGAATTTTAGAATTACTGGAAGATATTGCAACTGTTTTACAGCTGTTAACTTTAACAATAAAAAGTGTGTTGTACCTGCGCCACCAATATAGCTATACTTTTCTGAAGCATGCAATTTTGCTTTGAAAGGTTTATTTTGTGTAAATCATCGCAATTGTATTTTGTGTTAATCATCATTCTGTGATCACTTCTAGATGTACTAGGGCAAAATAATATTATAAAAATGTCTAAAAAGTGAAAAAAAAACTTTCTCATCAATTATATTTGTTTAACCGCAGTAAAACTCTTACGTTTAGTAATTCTAAAATAAAATTTCAAATATATTTCGTGGCAATACTTAAAATTACTCACATGAACAACACTACTATTTTCTTTTGATATGATAAATTTTTTCTGTAAATAGAAGGGCGTTAATGCGCATTTATTTCAGAAGGGCATTAAATGTGTAAATGTAATTACTAAAAAACAGATTATTAAAGGATTTTAATAAAAACTCATTTTTAACAATGATTTAGTAATTTTATTATACTATGAGTTAAATGCACAACAAAGCAGCATTAGTTCACTAGTTAAATTCAAAGTTAAATCTTTGACTAAGTCAGAGGCATATAGGGCAGTTGCATCGGCCCCCCGCCATCAGATGGGGCCCAAGTCAAATAGAAAGTTTATTTTACGTTACATTTTTAGTAAACATTTTAAAACAAAATATCTATATAAAATAAATGAAAATGTTACGATATTTATTTTATGAGATGTAGGAATTTCTCTTGTAAACAGATGCTTAAGTTAATGTAAAAAGCATTCTAATCTAAATTTTGCCTTAGAATTTAATCAGATTGCATTTTAAATTCAATGGTTAAATATGGTACTTCGAGTTAAGTCTAAAAGTGCTTATAGTTTTAAGTTCAAATAGCATTTTGAATTAATTAACGAAAGATATAATAGCCAAATTCTATTACATGGTTCTTCATTATTGGAGTGGTGAAGCAGAACCCCCCCCCCCTCCCCTCCAAAAAAAGAATCTTTTGTCCAGAGCCCAAATAGGCAAAGTTGGGTCCTGGTTAAAGAGATAGCATTTGGCTTTCAAAATATATTTCCACGAATTAAAATTCAGTAAGCACGTGATTGCATTGTTTTAAATATGCTTTGAAACAAAAAAAATAATCATTAGATAACCATCGAATATTTTATGCAATCATAGGACAGATGAGCATTTAAAATCAATATTTTCTTCATTTTCCTAAATTCTGTTCGAGTATGAAAACAGTTTCTTGGCAAGGGGATAGGAAAGAGAGATTTAAATGCTTTATTTTTACATACCATTATACTTTACTATGAGCACAAACTATCTTACCCATACCCAAAAGATAAATAATCCGCCTAAAGAAGATGAAGAATAAAAAAAATGCGCTATTCAGATCTTGCATATCGCTTATTCCCAGTTATAATAAATAAATAAATAATGCGAAAATTGCAGCCTCGCAACCAGGAATGGTTCTTTTCAAAATGCAAATAAAGCTACGTGTTTTTCCTGCCTTTGATATTAAAATCCAAATCGATACCTTCGGGGAATTTCGGTATAAAAAGAATGGCAAAAGTATTGGATAAAGCTGGCTTTAAATTTAGAAGATATTGGTGTCCCTTCCTTATGGATGTATGTTATTCATTTCGTCGATTTTTTTCCCTTGCTTGTCACTTGTCTACTGCTCTGTTCACCAACCCCTTTAGCCCACACCTGCCCCCAGGGGCGTTTTAGAACTTTTCGCAAGGTACCTGCAGGAAATATTAACGAGCAACCTTCGATTTATTTTCGATGGAAGGGGTGGGAGAAGAAAACGTTAGGACAGAAGAGAAAAATAAAGAAAGAAAAGCCTCCGTTTTTGAAGGCTTTGTGGCTACAGGGATTTAAAGATTGACGACCCTTTCAAAAAAAGAGCATTTATTGTTGTTTGTTCCTTTTCTACTTTTGATTCCAGGCATTCTAAAGTCTGAAACTCACAGACGGTCGGAATAAAATGTGAGCAATTTTTTTTTGGCTTTTCACTGTACGATGTAAATGGAAGCCTTGGTGGTGATTCCTAAGCCATGAACAGGGCCGTTCGTCTTGAAAAATACCAGAAGATTATAGCGTGTTACAGTTTGTAAATTAAGAACGCTTTTGAAAAAAGAACATTAATCGTTGTTTGTTAATATTAATAATAATTCCTGGCATTCTAAAGTCTGAAAACCAGTTTTGGCTTTTCATTGTATAGTTTATATGAAAAGATCAATTACAAACTTTTAAATGTAAAAGATTAACTACAAACTTTTAAATGTAA